>SMLS01060422.1:0-15359 GCA_004785975.1 Popillia japonica
AAAAAAAAAACCTATTAACTACGAACGCGATCTCAAATAGTAGATAATTATTAATTACCATATCATTATGTAATAATATGTCGTTGGACTTTAATATTGAAAGTCTCTGTAACACACAAAAACACCTTATTTCTACGCTATTATTTTAAGCTATTCTTGAGTTGTCAACAGGAGCTCTCCCAGAACATTGTAGCAACAGGTTGGAATCAGTGCTCTGAGGCACTGCAAAATCAGAAACAATTCAATAATGACAAGTTAGTAAGAAATAGCAGCGAATGGCGAATGGTACACGGTCGTGGGAATTCGTAGGTCTCATCAGAAATGTGTCCTTACGTGCAGGAACCATGGATGCGTTTACTCGGAGGAACTTTAATTGGTCAGTGTAGATTGAATAAATACACTTATCGTATCTGTCTAGGAATCTCACGTCTGTGCAGAAACTGTGGAAGTTCAAAACTAGTTTCCGCCCATCTTCTTGCCAACAATTCGACAGCGAATAGAGAGCAAAGCTACTTCGGAATGGAGCAGCTAGAAGGGTCCAGATTAGGCAAATAATCAATGATCCTCCATCGGTTTGCAGACCTCTTACCAAATTATCGTTCAAGTATTAGTGTATCCAACCATAAGGAAACAAAAAATATGAACTGGTTGCAATTTCTCTGCCAGGTTTTTCGGTCGCAGTAAATATCGTGTTTGGATCAATGTATTTGCCAAAACTACAGGTAGCAGGTAAAATTATGTTCCTGCTTTTTAGATTGCTAAGTTCTAGTTATCTTGTATATTGAACATGTGAGCATACATATGGGACTGTCAGCATTTAAACTAAACAATATTTAAAACTACGACTCTATAATCATCATATGTAATACACTGTATCATATAAAATAACCGTAGAAACTGCTTCGTCTAAACATTCTAAAGAATAAAACATAAAAGAACATGAAAGTTTAAGTATTATTTATAAAAATGTAATCACTTATTCGCCTGAATTTTATCAAATTAAGTTCTTAACTAGTTTTTTTTACCATGTTTTCCTAGTCCTTGCACGGAATTGTTAGAGCTTCAGAAAAGATACATAAATATAAGGATCATTATTCTTAAGATGATAAATTTATTATTCGAAAATAGTTTAAATTTCGTGAATTTGTAAACATAATTCTATATTATATCAATGAATTTCTTTGTTAATTAAATGTCAATCTTTTCCACTGACGAAGTTTGTAACAAAAACCTTTTGTGTATATGTTCTGGAATAAATTGATTTTTCATTGAATAGTTTTTCAATTGGCCTAAAAATTGGGAAAAGTATCTGGAAAATAGTTAATTGTGAATATAAGTTGTATCATCTAAATTACATTTTCTTCTAACAAATTCATTTACGTATCACGCACAACGGATGAACAGATGCGTCATAAGCTGGCTCACATAGAAAACCACCAATTCCACGGAAATTCCAAATCGCGAGATTTTTACGTTCGACCGACAGTTTGCTTTTCATATGCCAGTGGCGTATGGCTCAATCCTGCAGTTTAGCGAAGCAGTGTAGATTACTATGCTACACGGAATGTTACGCTGTCGGATTTAGACATATGTACATATGTATGTGGTATACCTGTATTCGTATGTAAAGCTAACCATTTCATGATGTTCGTACAATTTACGTGTTACTCCCAATGTGGCTATTGTTGACCTATTTTATTTCAAAACAGCGAAGTTCCGTGTGCAGAATCAATCATAAAAATTCATCCCTGCCTAATGGCAAGCGATATGGAACTGCGATAAATATAAAATGTTGCTGAACGATTCCTGTACTTTTCAGCGTATGCAGACCGATTCTTAACAGAACAAATTTAATGACTTGAACTACTATTCCAAATAAGGAAATATGTCGTGTTAGCTCTGAAGAATTTTAATTTATTTGCGACATAAAGTTAAATAGAAAAAGTAGCACTCTCATGATAAATACTTTGCAAACTAGTTCCGTAGTTAGTGTAAGATTCATGATTGACTGACGTATTTGGATATAATTTTTGAGGTTTGAAGCTTTCTGGTGATGTTGTTATCGAACATTTTGTTATGACTCAATACTAAAGAAATTTTATTCAACAAAACTTCACCTTCGGAAATTTCTTATAATTAGTGCGATAAGCAGATTTCGTTTTTCATCAGCTATAGAACTTGAATGAAGAGCATATAGTTGTCAATACCTAAATTTTATTTAGTGGCTGTCGCCTATTTTTGAGACTGTATTATTTGTGGTAAAGATTATTGTTGATATTCTTCCTCCTATACAACGGTCTTCAGCCAATCTTACCGATGTAGTTATCGGGTTGTTTCTATTACGATTTTGTTTTCACTGAGCTTGTAGTAAGGTAGAATAAGCCTTAGAGTGAGATGCAGTTTGTAAACCATAGTTTGAAGTCAGATAGATAGTTATAATTTTGTATTTGGTAAAGGTATTCAGTAATATCTAATTTATGCGAAAACAATTTTGTGATGAAATACTTAAATATCATAGTATACCTAAAACCTGAAAGTCGGAGGTATTCATCTCTATGTTCACTTGACTTAGTGCTGCGCATTCGAAGAGATTGTAAGAAGCGTTTCTTTCTCCCCATTATAGAGTCTGCATAAGGATTCATTTTTATAGATCACTATCTTGTGTAAGTAACCTCTTACGACAGCCACATCCGGCTAACAGACACATTACTGTCCTAAGTTGATTCCTGTTTAATTTAAGTAAGTCCGCAGTTAGTGGTCATAAGGGTCATTCCATTATCCGTTTGCTGTGTCCTTGTCCAGGTGGATGGTTCCAATTTAATTGGTGTTGTCTTATGGTCCAGTCATTAATTGAATCATGTGGAATGCCTGCGGTCCAGTAAATTTCATTCGGCAGCCTTTCCAAGTTTCGTTGGATACTATATCCACGTACTCTGGCACCCACACTAAGTTGACCTTGGTTAGAACAATTAGGTTTTGCAGAGACTCCCATACTAGTACTGACTGTCAGAAAGAATGCAAATTGTTTCCCCTCATGGTTGGCGAGTAGACTCCCTAATACATTAGTTTGTATAGCCTATCTTTCTCTTCACAAGTTCTTCACATACTTTGCAACCCTGGTTTTCCTCATACACACCAACGCCAGAAGTAGTACCTGCTTTTGATCCATCGGTATACCAGTGTTGGGTTCACAGTTTTCTCCGTTTACTATTTTTCGACTCATTCCAATTCATTTCAATTTTCTATACTGGTGTCTTCTAACCCATAGTGAGTTCTCCAGTTATTGAATTATCGATAGCTTAGCGGTCGCATGGTTCTGTGTAACCTTTGACCACCAACCCAGGTGACAATAATTTATCGTTGGCTCTTACTATCACAACTAATAGGTTATATACGGTTTAAGATCCCATCTTTTTCCAATTATTCTACGACTTGTTAGTAGTACCCCCTCACATTCGTCAGTCATCTCTTGAAATAAGAATTCCAGTTTCGTTTAGAGTCCAGCGTCATTTCCAGAACTTAGCCACCTGACTAATCTGTTACTGTATATTATACATCACCACATTATTTTCCAAGCGCATACATACAATAGGAAAAGCAAAAATAATTAAAAAGAAGCATTTTTGTCATAAATAACGTATCTGACGTATTATTTTCCACGTAATCAAACCGTACGTGTTTTTATGTGAAATGTAGGCGCCTTTTGGTATGTAACCAGATACTATCACAACGCCTCATTTGAAAAGAACAAAAAATGAAGCAAGCCGCTGTTGAAAATTGATACGTTGACAACGCTATTTAGTTTCTAGATAAGATATAGTACACCAATTTGCGTCTGGATTCGAGGGCATATATGTATTTTGGATACGCTTCTTTCTACACAAATAACAATGTTATCGGTTTAATATGAGCTGAAGTAATCATGCTTCTTACGAAATTATTACAGATTATAATGTTACCAGAAAAAAATTACCCAACAGTAACAGCGTGAAAGAAAAAAGAAGATAATAATGCAATATATTATGTACAAAGTATAGGAAGAGGTACAAATGACTCTATATGAAATTGTGAGAAAACATAGGTGTATGTGGAGGATTTTAAATACGAAAATGGATAACCGCTACTAACGACAAGCAAAACCAAATACTAAGCTAATAAGTGAATGGAATAGTATAGAACCAATGCAATTTGTGTATGCATATGTAGCAAATATGTACCAAATGCACACACACGCACAGAAAATAAGGTCTTAGTGTTTACTATGAAGTATGAGGAGCAGTAAATTTACACAGTTGGGCGCAACTTGTGTCATAACGCTTAGCCATTGTGTGAAACTAAGAAAGAGTTGTTCTAAACAATATTCAAGGTTTCCAGGGTCCGAGTCTGAATGTTAATGAAGGGTTCAGGGTTTTCACAGCATTATATAAGTGTAGGAAGTAGCTGTGACCTTCTGACACCCCTAGTCCACCATTCAGTCTCTGGTAACTTCTAATTAAGGGTAACTTACTTGTTTGATTTTGATCCTTCTCACCCTCTTCTAAAAAAAGACTCGGAGAACCATAGACATTCAAAATTATTAATCTCAATAAAAACAACTGAATCTTTGGCACTAGCTCCGATGCTAAGGAAAATGTTATAATGTAAGCATTTGGCTATTAACTAATCTCGGCTTAAGTACTATTGGCAAGAACAACTACTCATACATACTGATGAACTACAGAGCGTCATTGAATAATCGTAAAATGGCCATAATAAATAATCATAAAAAGGAACAAGAAGTGTAGCTGTGCTAAGTGTGATTATTATTCTCTCAACATCCTACCGGACGGGCAGTTTACTATCCAGCATATAGGGACCATACCATCAGCATATGATAATGTCAACTAGTGATTATTTTGAAAGATCATATGGGTAAATCAGAGTGGCAGTGCCTAATGAGCTCCTCTTTACTTTAGTGTCTGAAGCCTTTCCTGAGACGGAAATCTGGTAATACCTACCTATCTTATTGTTAGTGAGAAAATTTAATCTTTTGACAAGATAATTTCATACAGCAACCGCGATACCAAAGGTATTTCAAATTACTTTGTAGCATGAAAATATACTATTTTTTTTAGGATCACCACATAGTTTGGGGCAGGTTCACTTCAATCGACAAAGAGTCTCCGAATCTGAATTGTATGCTTTGTATGATTATAATTATGGATATCGCTTCTTAGTACACTTGCGGTCCTCAAAAATCAAGAAATCAGAGATATGGATTGGCAAGTTTAGCACAGATTTAAGATCTTTCTTCTCTCAGACTATCGACAACATTGAAGTCTTTCAATATTTATGAAAACTTGCAAAGTGAGGAAATGCTTTCTTTATCAAAATCAAACAACTATTACCCTACAATAGCACACCACCCACCAAATTAAGATTTCGATAAACCTTTATAGATTGGAAACTAGTTTAATATAAGAACTAACAGTTCATTGTGCCAGGTTTGCCCCGTTTTAGGGAGGAGCATCCGTCAAAATTTGCAAGATTTCCAATTTTTGCAAATTTTTCCTAAAACTATAATGAAGAATAAATTAGGAGCTTTAATCTCTAAACTTCTTTAATATAATAAAAAGTAATAAATATATTTTCAGCGTTAACAAAATTTATCTGCGAACGTTAATTGATTTCATATTATTCATGTAATATAGTAAATGTAAAATTGGGTATTTAATTGATCATAAATATAACTAATATGTTTGAAACAATAATATTATTTCGGAAACAATACAGTAGAATTAGAGGAAAATTGCAAATCTTATAAATTTTAAAATGCATGGCAGACTGTAAAGCAATTATTAATACAAATTCACTATAATAGCCAACTGGGAATACAGTAATTAAGTTACACAACTACTATAACAGTATTAGTCTGTGTAAAGGCGCTCAAAATATAAATTTGACTCGCATTACGAGCAGCACACAATAACGAGTGTATTAGGTACTACTTCTAGTGCTAATATGTTCATTAAGTACTACACAATGGTGTAGATTCCGCATTGCTGGTGAAGGAAAACTTTACTGCTTTTAAGGAGGCTAGGTCTTTGATCTCGGTATCCACACTTTTACAAGCTGCTTGTCTGCTTGCGATCAGTGGCACACTTTCTAGAAGTTCTGGAAAAACTTCTTCAAGGAAAATGCGATAAACATTGCCCCTCAGTCGTAAAGGTAAAACGTATACCTGACCATACATTTACAACGATTTTTTTTCTGATACGATTGAATTCATATAGCATGGGGATTGTCCTCGCTCTAAACATGGAAGTTATGAGAGTTAACAATACCTTCTCTTGTGAAGCATGCTTTGTCAGTGAACAGTGTTGAGGAACAGACTTCATGATGTGTTTCAGATTGATGTATCGAGCAAAGTTTAAAGGTGGATAGTTTTCAAAGTGTAAATCATGCACGTTATCAATGAAATGGATGTAATAATTGTTCATGAACAATGTCTCATACATTCATGTGATTTGATCCAATGTTAAGTGCAATTGCACGTATGTATACTAGTGGAAGGATTCACCTGCTCTTCAATCTCTTACATTATTTGTTTTTCGTTCTGAAGTTACACATCCTTATTTTATCGTCTAGTAAAAAACAACAGGTCGTAGGGAAAAATAATGTAATATTAATAAAAACTGTTTGTATCTACTAGTATCAGCTATTTTCTTTCAAAGTTTGACGGACTCATTTTTTTACACCCTTATATATGTAATACCGTATTGGTATATTTCTGTAACTATATACTTACAGTATATGAATCATAAAGTAAATGTTATAAACTAAGTAAACTAATAAATTGATGTAGAAGTTTCTCTACTAATTCTGAAGTAGTTGTTTTAGTATTTGCAACTTTCGCGCATAATAAACCGCTATTGTATTCATATACATGCACACACTTTTTCCATGGCATCGTAAAAGTGTGCTTTGGTGTGTGCCTAAATTGAAAATCTAAATGTAGAAATTGATGGTTTCTTCTAATTCAACGTTGTAATTAGTAGAAAGATTTTTGTTTCAAGCACCTCTCTAGAGAAATGAAAAGCACATTCCTGCTAAATATAAAAATGTAGATTTCACTGTAAGAGAAATTTCATCGAAGATTCCAGAAATTGAAATTCAAATCGTAACTACCTTTGATGTTTGCATTCCCCAAGTTCCGACTTGTGATACATAGTTATACCACTGACGGAACTATTTGGAATCCTTGGAGTTTAAGGGATAGTAAATCATGTGGAAAGTATAGAACATTGTATGTACTTACATACATACGTATATACATATATCAAAAAGAGAAGGTTAGTCGGTCGTTTAATCAGTTAGGAAGGCAGATGTAAGGACGATTACGTACTTGCACCAAGTTATCTTATGTTCTACTATCTACGCTAGTCACACATATAACCGTGCTTTGTGAACTTAGATGTGGTTTTGTCGCTTGCACATACCTATATGCACATACCTATATGTATTACTCTGTCAACAATCAAGGATACTCAAACTACCCTGTATGTCTTGATATAACCTTCCAACATAAAATATGAAGATGTTGTACAAGTGTTAGTCAGGGTATGTGTTTATATAATACTATTGTCTTTATAGATTCAGCTTTCAGGAACTAGCATTTGCGTTGGGTGAACTTCGAGGGTTGCATTAGACGTAAAAGCAAATGATGTAGCTGCAAAAACTGACATATAACAACAAATCTACCGTTTTGAATACCTGATAATCTAAGCACTATGTTATTACTCTGGTTTGGCAATTCATTCTCGGTCTATACGTGTATATAAGTTTTTAGTTTTTTCCCAATTTTTCTGCTACGGTAGGATGCATTGTTTATTATAACAACGCCATTGTCGGGTAATTTGTTACTGAACTACTCCTCAAAAACTTTCTGTACCAATAGAATTTTTAGACCAGTAGTTTAGACAATATGGCGACTCTAAAATACCATACTTACGCGGCCTATACTTTGACGGGCCATTTCCAATTTTGCTCCTCTTATTTAAAAACAGAGTATATAGCACTTTTCCTTCCATGCCTGTTATCAGAAAACGTACTACCTGAATCGGACCCTTTTTTATAAAATTAAAAATAAAATTAGGTACTTAAAATTAAACGTGAAATTAAACTTAAAGTTCTTTGCACACGCTTTCGTGATTTTAGAAGTGTGTTTATTTTTGATACATGCAGGCTATAGAAACAAAAAAGTGATCTATAGCCTATTGTGACCTATGCGTATTAAAAAAATACGAAATGCTTAATAATCATTTATTGCACACATTGAGACATTGACAAATAAACAACTAATATTTATTTAAGAGAAAGATTATGTCTTTTAAAAAAGCAGTTGAAACATAAAAACTCTTTGTAGATGCAGCTTCTGCATCTATATATATACATATATACACATATTGACTTTATTTACTACTAGTATAATTCATAAAAATTGCATACCTGAAGTTGCGCACATGCCGAGAAACCGTTTTGAGGCATTGATATCGTGTTTGCATTTTTCTGACAATGAGTTATGTCTAGAAGGACATAAACTTTTTTTTTTTAATAATAATAATAATTCTTTATTTCCAACAGGTATACACCCAAATACAGGAAATATTGAAATTACTAACTGCGAATACAGTAAGGTACAATGTAAAACAACTTAGAGGAAAGCAAGTACACGTGGTTGGAGTACGGCACTCATAACATGAAAAAATGAATCATAATTAATATCACAACTACTACAAAAGGCATTAAAGGAACTACACATTAGGTAAATTGGCGATCGCAACATGATATTAGTTCTGCCAGTTGGTAAATGAAATACATACTGATGTCTTGATGATAATCGAGGTACATTGAAACTGATTTTGTTTAAGAGGAAGATACAGTCAATTTTATTGGTTAATAAATTATATAAAAATCTGATATTAGAAATATTTCGACGAGATCTAAGGGATACATACAGCAGGATAAATGCCGTCATTAATATACGTCAAATATTTTAGGAAGCGTCGCTGAACTCGTTCGATATTGTTGATATAAGTGACGTAAGTGGGACACCATATGAGCGAACCATACTCCAACCTGGATCTTACAAATGAATTAAATAATAAAATTAAACAATTAACATCAGTAAAGTCTTTACAGTTCCTATAAATAAAACCGTACATTCTGTAAGCCTTAGAAATTACATTTGCAATATGGTCGTTGAATGAAAGTCTACAATCAAATATTATCCCCAAATCATTATATACACTACATCTCTGAAGCGCTACACTGTTAACGGTATAGTTATAAACAATAGCGTTCTGTTTCCTAGTGTAGGTCATAACTTTGCATTTATCTATATTAAGCTGCAAGTTATTGCGTTCATACCATACTGTAATATAAGACAAATCATCTTGTAGTTGAAGACAGTCCTCCAGTGACTCAATTTTACTAAAAATTATCATATCGTCGGCGTACAACAGGACTTCACAACGAAGTGACTCAACAATGTCGTTGATAAATAGAAGAAAGAGTAGTGGCCCCAGGTTTGATCCCTGTGGCACGCCAGACGTTGGGCAGAAGATGTTAGACCTAGTATCACGAAACTCAACATATTGTTGCCTACCTGTAAGATAGGAGCCAAAAAGGTCAATCAGAGCGGGAGAGAAACCGTAACAATGAAGTTTACCAAGTAGAACAGCATGATCAATTTGATCAAAGGCTTTTTGAAAATCTGTATAAATAACATCAACCTGTCCTTGCCTGTCTAAAACTTCAGAAGTATACTGAGTAAAACAGGATAAATTAGTTATTATCGACCGTTTATCAATAAATCCATGCTGACTAGATGACAGAAAACATTTCACAGAAGAGAATATGTTATAATAGATAATTGATTCAAAAATTTGGAGAAATTACATAGAATAGAAATGGGTCTGTAGTTGGTAACATCCATGGGATCACCTTTCTTCAAAACAGGGCAAATTCGAGAAGCTTTCCATGCTGTAGGATAGTCAGAACATTGCAAAATCAAGTTAAACAAATGGCACAAAGGTTTAATAAACACTGCAGCACAGTCACGTAGAAGAAAACTAGGGATTCCATCGGTACCACTCAAGAGACTGCCCTTACAACTTTCAATTTAGTGTAAATCTCGTGTTCAGTAATTGTAGAAATACGAATATTTAAAGAAGTATTGCCCTGCATATGGTGAGAATAGCCAGAGTTACTAGGTGGCGTGTGAACACTATTGAAATACTCAGCAAATGCGTTCATTTTTTGGGTGGAATTGTCCAACTCGAGGTTATTATATATCATATGCCCAGGTATGCGAGTGTTTCCCTTTCTACTATGAATAAAAGACCATAACTTATTTGGATCAAGATTCAACGAAATTTGTACTTCAGCAATATAGTTCTTGTAAGCATTATTAATAAGAAGCTTACATTGTGTCCTAAGAGTTTTAAATTTTTGATAGAAAAAATCAGTTTTACATTTCTTGTAATTCCTATGTGCGTAATGTTTATTGCGAAGGCTCATAACAACTGTTTGATCAAACCATGGAGGATAACAACGCTTACCTCTGCCACTACAATATTTAGGAACAGTACACTGTAAAATGTCGTACAGTATATCATAAAAGGCATTACAGGAATCATTAACACAATTAGCATTAAGAACGGGTGACCAGTCAGTGCTCAATAACATATTGTACATCAATGGAAAATTGGCTTTGGCAAAGTTAAACTTTCTATTATCATTACTATTCACAAATCGCGGTGCATCCGTTGTGTTACATTCAACCAAAACATTCAGAGATGGGTGATGGGCATCCTCCGGTAAAAGAGGCATCTCATCCCTCTCCACGGTACAAGCTAGATTAGCTAGCATTTTAACTTGAAGTACTGAAAAACAAGTGTAACAAAAATTTCAGTCTGCTTTTGTACCGCGCAAATACATATACATTGACCAGTCAATGGTGCTTTTCATTTTCAATAAAATGCAAGTGCATTTCAAGGTAAATGAGATGTTTTTTGCTCAAATAAGTAAGCGCATCTATAGGACTAATAGCTAATAGGTTTTTTCTGCAGCAGCTAATCGCTGAACTTCCAATCAACTGTTTAATTTCTAATTGGTATTACAACACAACTACGTATATAGTAGTCCTTTAAAATAATTGTTGGAAATTATGATAATCCTGTTATTTCAAATTTTTATTGTTTTGCCTTTTTTGTTTTCAATGACGCACCAACGTAAGACTTACTACCCTACTACCTTTTTATTTACTCTGTTCTTCTAAATAATGTCCTCCTATTCCCCTAGAGTAACCCATTTGGGATAAGCCGATAAACCAACGCTTTTATCTAAAATAACGTGTATACTGACCGGTAGTTTGCTGAGTACTAGAAAATCATTCTGTTTAAATATCGACATATGTATATTATGTCACCTGAAATGGAACATGTCGAGAACGTAATACACCTACTATCTGCACATCCACAGTAAGACAACGACAGTAAACGTGAGTATCGCTTATTTTACGTTACCTAAATAGGAAAACGTAAGGATATTTTTAATTAAATATTAACGCAAACCTAATACTTCGATCCAATCTTACTAGTACAGCTGTCAGTGCGCTTCATGTTGTTATTTTTTTTAGCGGAAATTACTGAATATCAATTATAAGAGTGGTATCGATAGTAGGTCTTTGTTAATGCCGCGCTAAAGGCTTTTTTGCTCTTCATATTTTAACAGCGTCTAATAAATTATTGATATGGAGCAATATACATATATTATTTATGTAGATAACGACCAATCAGTTAAATACTAAATAAACTCGATAAAATTGTAGAAAATCCGTGCCCATATACTGTATAGACACAATTTAAGCACTATTTTATTATTTTTTTAATGAAAATAATACTTGTACAAGGGGTTAGATAAATATTAAGTAATTTTAGACCAGTTGGAAAGCTTCGGGGAGACCTAGCTTTTATTCGATGCAATGTGACAAAGACAGTCGGATTGTAGCAAGAGACCGAGCATCAGACAGGCTAAACCAGGTTAGAGAGCATAGAGATTCATTAATTATTAAGAAAAATCTAAATCTAATTTACCTATTTATGTCAAAATTAAACAATAATTTAGGCATCCCAACAGAAATACAGAAAATTAAGTAAACAAGTACTCACCAGAGTAATGTCATCGAGATAAATTTTTGTATCGGCCAAGTGTTTTCAATTAATGTAAAATATTATGTAATAGGTGTCTGAAAACATATAATTTTATAATGTCATAAAATACATTGGTAGAAGCTAACCGAAAAAATAATTAAATTAAGGAAAATTGGTTTTTTATTTTTCTTCAAGATGTCAGTATCAAAATTGTTTTCTATTTTCGCCACTGGAAATCTTCGATTCGATATCATTTGTGAGAAAAATTTGAATAACTGAGTTAGTATCACCGGTTATTCCCATTTTCCAAGGCTGTAATTCCTGATAGTGGTTTATTTTCGAAAGTAAGGCTAGAATTTTCCTATTCATTAATTGTCGAATCTTTTGATCCATTCCGATATTTATTTTTCACTAAATACCAATTTCAAACTTTGATTCTAGATATTTTAATTAAATAATTCGTAAAATAATAGTACCTACTATTATATAAAATATTCGAAAAGACGCCGAACCGAAAATTATTAAATTGACCTTGAATTGATATTCAAACCAATAACGGTCGATAAAGTAGTTTTTTTTTTAATTTAAAAATTGTTAATTACTACCGATAGAGGTCGTTACTAAAAAGAAATGTCTTTAGAAATGTCAAGTTAAATAATTTATTTGTTAGGAATTAAGTACGTTTTGATTAATTAATGTTTCATGAAACAAAATTAAGTATTGGTGATTACTTAAAATTAAATATTTTTTTTATTTTTTTTTCTGTATGCATTATAATAAATTTTTTTATCTTTGAGTTGTTTGTCTTTTCAGGGGGGTGATTTTTATGTTTGTTGATTTATTTTATTATACACCAGTGCAAAGACTCGTGAACACCCCTGAGAGAGAGCTCACCGGACCCAAAATTTACGCTGAGAACTATTTTTTATTTCATTGTTTTTCATACGTGGAAAGCAATCTAAATATTTGCGGCACCAACAACGTGGGGCCCAATATCGGTATAATATTTTCACACCTAGTATGTAGCTACACAGATACATCCTTTAACCAATTTTTGTGTTAGTTACCACTACTGCACCAGTATTGCTGTACTATTTGTAAAACCACTACAATGCTAGATGTCGCTATTCTCTGGAATTTCTTACAATTTCATGCAAGTAGATACTATTAAATGATGAGCAAGCCGTAAATAGTACCTACCTATTATATATGTTCCTCTTAGAAGAATACGTGAACGTATCATCAACTACTATATACATAGGTACCTTAATATCTTGAAATTTTGACATTTCGTTTTCAATATATGGTGGTATATATTATAATGCATATGGTATATCTAGTTGTAAGCATTAAACCAAGAATAGTTTTGACGTAATTTTGAGAGAAATTTAAGAAGTTAGAGATATACAATTGACTGGTGGATATAAATAATCTTCTTAATAACAATTTTGTTGTAAATGTCTATATATAAAATAGTAAAAATAGTTTCCCCCTAGTAGTGTGCTATACCTTGTTTATTAATAACAGGGCCTAATCGAAAATAACCCACCAAAATAGGTTTGTTGCCGGTCATGTTTACGCTGCCAAAATTTAGTATTTTAACGATGCCATATTGTAGACACAGCTAATTGAGTATAAATATTTCGTTAAATATTTCTCTATTATCTTTTGTAAAAATCAGTTTTTTAACTATTACACCTAAATACAAGTGGACTATCAATATCGCCCTCAAGGAAACGTGCTACTTTGGGGCGTGGACATTTGTCTGTAGAGGAAAAGCAAACTATATTGAACATGTACAAGAAAAACCTACAGTAAAGAAAACGCAGATAACACTGCAAATTGCAAATACTTTAGGTACCATACATAAATAGTCACAAATATGTATATTTATCTTTAACAACAATAATAATAGGAGTTTCAAAGACAAGTGCTTTTTCGTATTCGTGGTGAATATAAAGCTAATGGACTAATTTCACCGCCATTAAAACGAGTTGGAAAGAAGGCGCTGCTACCTACATTTAATGACACTATTCAATACACGATAAGAAGAATCATACATGGCTTTTTTACGATAAAGAACTTCCTACATGAAACAAAATCTTACAGAAAATAGGGAAAAATATACCTCCAAAGAGTCGTTCAACCTTGTATAAATTAATGAAGATGCTTAATTTTAAGTGAGTTTGGATACTAATTATTTAAGTGTTTTATATAATACAGAATTTGTACATATTTACAGATATATAAAACGTAATTGTAACAGTTTACTGGTCGAACGTGATCACATTGTTATATGGAGATGAAGATATTTATCTTCAATATCAAAGTATTGAAATGAGGAAAGCTCAATCTATTATTTAGACGAAACACATAAGAGCAAAAATGTTGGTAGATGTTAATGTTACAACACGCAGATAAGCATTTATAGATGTATAACTGTAGAATTATGTGTTTAAAATATAATATCATGAAAAATGACGTTACTTACACCAGTTTTTGTCGATATGTAGTTTGGTAGATCAGCTAGTTTTTCTTTCTATTGTAATTTATAATATTACCTAACATCAATTTAAAATTTCTACAATACGAATTTTATGTTAAGATGTCATACTACTACAAATATAATGCAAATAATAAAATACATATTAAAATGATTGTATACTTATTTTTTTTATAAAAGTATTGTATACGTGAAATTTATTTGAACTTCCAAATGTACTTAATTTCATTGTAATTCAAAATTTAAATTTACCGCCAAAATAGCTGACAGTTTAGTTTGCCTAATCTGAAGCGGATTTTATCATTTGGTCCGCTTAATAAAAAACAAGGTATAGATTATATAATGTTAGCACGGTTAGGGATTGGGAAATATTAATCTTTTATTAGCAAAAGAGTTTGTGGGAATCCTATTATCCTGCGCCGACACTATACTTTCATTTGATAGAAACAAATATTTCAAAAGTACATGAATTTTATCTTGCGTGAACATTAATATTCAGTAAATTAAATTGCGGTGGTAAAATCGGCATTTCACAAATGCGAGAGAGCAACTGCACTTTCGTTCAAATCATACAATTACAAGCTTGCTAGCTCGCTAACAATGTTGTGACAACACCAAGTCTTCCACCAACTCGATTTCATTTTGTGTAAACAGAAAAAAAA
>SMLS01060423.1:0-16655 GCA_004785975.1 Popillia japonica
CAATATCTTACTTATTTATGTAGTCCTGGGAAATCGTAATATAGTGCAGTGTCCATAATACAAGTATCATCTTTATCACCATCATTTAAAATTCACAAATAACAAATTTGTAATGCAAGTTAGCAAATAAATACATGTAGTAATTTGTTAATAACGTATACGGAGAACATTATAAAAACTAGGTTAACCGTCCTGAACCAATTAGTATAGATATATGTCACTATCTACGAAAATAAATGTTGAAGACCTATCTAATTGAAGACAATGACAAATCTATACGCCGACAGTTTTCCGATATACCCTTATATATTTATTCTATCATGTTCGTCTGATAACACAACTCCAAACATGGTGCGAGCCTCATTTTAGATGAAGGATTGCGTTTTAATTAGAAGCACAAACAGTCGTATAAGGTAAAGCGAATAACAAGAATAAATACATCTTATTAATCTTTTCCGAACCGAATAATAAAACAATAGTAGATACATATTATAACCAGAGCGACTTACTTACATCAGGCGCTATGACAAACATATATTTCTCGGTAAAACTTGCGAAAGTACCGCTCCAATCAGAGATTAACCAGATCGCATCGAGTACATCTTGTAACTATAAAAACCGTTAGAGAAGATTGAATCTACCGTCCAGATAAAATTGTTCAATATTAATTAATCAATAAATCAGTATAAATATCAGTATAGAGAAGTACATAGGCGGGGAGTGAAGATTTACAATACCAAATATGAAGCGCTTAATAATGCCTACATTACATACTAACTCATGTACATTAATTCGCCATTTCATTCATTTTAATTCGAGATGGTTGACAGATAAGCAGAATGACGTCGACGCTTGTATTTCCGAGCTATTCGAACGGCACTGTGATCGTCTCTACTCAGCACAAACGTCTACAACCAGACCTTCAGAAGATATCTAAATAAATACAAGGGTAACCCAAAAAGTAGACAGTATATGCTAGCACTATTGAAAATCTTTTGTTGATTATTATACACACTCTAAATTTATTATATAGGCAGTATACAGAATTTTCTGCCGATAGCAGTCACGTAATTTGTGGGCTAAAAAATTTGAACTAAAAAAATGCACCAACCATATATATCATTCGTAGAACAATGTCTTTTGCAGTGAACATTTAGTTTTTTTTTAGAATAGTACTAGCTTCCTCAACGTTTTCAACAAACTAAAGATGTTACCTGGTGTGCAGCACCTCTTAAGATAGTTACTGGTATCATACGATAAAAATTGCATGTCCTTTAAATAAATTAATATCAAAATTTATTACAACACAAGTAAAAACTGCAATCTTCAGTACTGATTCCTTAAGGAACACCGTGTTTGTTGCAAACTATGTAGAAAAGGCATCTGCTTTACTGGTTGGACGAATACTTTTTCTGTATCTCCCTGTAACCCAGCCTCGTTTTTATCGAATCGGCATGTCTATCCTATGCTGAACGTTGCTGCTTTTTGTTCGCCTTTGAATGAAACACGCACACAACCCACGGGACTGGTTTGAACGTGCGCTCGAGAACCGAGGACAACATTTGTGATTTCGTCCGGCACGGCAATTCCATCTACACGTACAACATACATGCACGACCATCAAGTACAATGAGTAAAGAAAATATCCATACATCAGATCTAAATAGAAACGATTTTTTTGAATCATAACAAAATAAAGGCTAAAAGAGGAATATAGTTGTTTCTATATTAAAAAACGAAACTTTATTCGATTCTTACATACCTCATTATATTTTTAGAACGTATATATCCGGTTATGGTGAGAGTCGACTGTACATACATACGATATGTATAATATATATCAGGGGGGAAATATGTCGCACGGCGTGCGACAACTCGGTACTCACCACCTAGTTTTTTGCTCATTACCCGGTTATTACTATTTATACCATTACTGTCACATAGGCAACAAAGCACGTAAGAAATTGTGCTGCAAAGATCAAAAGGCGAATTAACCTTGTCACCAATGATGTATAATTTATTAGAATTTTAAACGTACGTACTTTTGTTGCTTGACTACAAAATATTGATTGGGTGAAAAACATGAATTGTTGACGCACCCATTAATTGATAACAGATAAAAAATTATTATGACATTTAAAAGAACATTAATAATTTGGCTAATATTTCGTACATATGAACTGCATGCTTACAACCTTTGATTCAATTATATCCAGCACGAAAGCTAGCAAACTGTAAAATATCTCCTTGGTATACTTCAATTGTTACAGATTACTGAACCGTATGGAGACAGTTCTATAGGCATTGGCGTAAACTTAAACAATGCTCAATAAATATAACGTCAAGCAGAAAAGAAACAATATATTATAACAAATATACAGAACTGTGGTTGATGCTCTGTTTAATCATTAACACAGTAATGGTCGGTTAATACATACATTTATCACATATATACAGGGTGTCCCCGATATACAAAGCATGCTTTTAAGGGATGATAGCTACAACGATTTAGAAACAAAAAAAATATAACACACCTTGGGTCTATCTGTAGGCGTACACGAGAAAAAAAATTATTTCTAAAAAACCTTATTTGGTCAAACTGTACAAGAAAACTCATCCATATTGCTTCTTAAATAACCAAAAAACAATTAACAACTACATTAGACTATTGTATCGTACGAAGTCAATGGCCATACGTTTTAAAGTAAAGGTACCTTTGCGTTTTTTTTTAATAATGTTATGACAATAAAATCGATGTTATGTTGAAGTTAGAGTAAAAAGGGCGTATTTAATAGCAGCCTCCAATCGGTAAATGAAAATTTAAGTTGCGGGAAGGTCGCATTACTGCAATTATGTTATGGCGCTTTAAGCTCTTTCGTAAAGGTTACTACAAAATAGAGTTCTTTTCTTTTATTTGTGATAAATTGGTGGTCCCAAAAAGGACTTTTTTGAGAGACAGGAGAAAATGTATTACAGGAAAGGCTCGATGTGTTGCCCATTTGCAAGAACACACGCCTGTAACCCTCGGGGTAAGTCCTGCACTGATCGGCTGCCGCTGTACAGTATGCGTCAAAGTTTGTGACATGAAAAATAATTTTTTTTCTCGTTTGCGCTTACAGATAGACCCAAGGTGTATTATATGTTTTTGTTTCTAAATCGTTGTAGCTATCATCCCTTAAACGCACGCTTTGTATATCGCGGACACCCTGTATAATCGGTGAAACTTCAAAATCCATGATAATTAGACCAGTGGTCAAAAAAGAATGCTCCAGCTAACTTAAAGTCTGTTCTATATATTATCTATCTACTATTCCCTCCGATTAATTTACTAAGTAGTGAGTCTATACTCTATCAGAGCTTTAAGTTTTGAAGTCAAATTGTCAATGGTGACGCAAGTTTGTGTGCACTATACATATATACTCTGTTACATAGAAATGGCAACACCAAGAAAGAGTACGACTTTTTTAACCAAACTTAGCAGACGCGTTTAACTATTAAAAGGTAGCAATTGATTGAATTTTGATAGAAAAGGAACAAAATATAAATATTTTTTTGTTTAATAATAGGTTGGTCTCCCTATATTCCTCCCCTATGCATGGCATCGATTCTAGAAGATGGTCCATTTTCTCTTGATATAGTTTGTCTCAAACAATATGTAATTCGTGCTGAGGAGTTTGTTGCGAACGATGCAGTGAATTGTTCAATCTTCTCTCCGTAATGTCCCAAACATGCTCAATGGGCGAAAGAGCGTGGTGGTCATGGCATAGAACGTTGTGCAATATGAGGACGGGCATTTTCTTGATGGAAAAGTGGGTATTCCAATTGCCGAAGAAATGGAAGAGTTTGGAGTTCTCCCATTTCGTCGACATATCGCTGGGCGTTCATACTGCCTCGGACGAATACCAAACGAGATCTGCTATCATAACTTATAGCACACCATATTGGTATAGCATGGACAAACGAATTGTGTTCCCCGTCCAGTGGCTGTGCGTCTATTTGACCATTTTCGAAATTATTTTCTAAATTTACATTACTTATATTATCTAGGGGTGGTGGGTTTTCTTCACCTTCTTCTATTGCTATATTATGTAAAATAGCTGTAGCTACAATAATTACGAGTCTTGGTTGTAGCTTTACCCTCATTGCACTTGCAAAATTGGAAAACGTCTTTTCCAAACTCCAAATAACCGCTGCACACAATTTCTTGTCCTTATGTGGCTCCATTGTAGAGTGACTCTGCTGGGGTTTGGGGATCCCGAAGAGGACGGAGGCAATATAATAATAATAATAATAATAGTTTATTGTCCAACAGTGTTACACCAAATTAAGGACAATTATATCAATAGGATATAGCAATTATAGCAATATGGAGTTAACATATACCCACTATCACCTAGAAATTTCTAAATTATAACATTGACCATTATATTATTATGATATATGTATGTATATGGAAAAGTAAAACTAGACATACTAACACTTACCTAACAAGTAACAATGGGGAAAGTCCCCATTTTCAAATTTGGTTTTAACAATACTATTGTTGAAAATAGTAGCATCATGGGTAGACCCAGCCCAATTTGCGACTATGTCTTGTATTTTTAATCTGGCATTGCAAACCACATTAATACAAAATTACCTTTTCTGTTCCTAAAAACTTCTGCATCTGCCACTCGTACAATTTTTTTATAAACTATAGTATACCAATATTTAATTGAAAAGGCGAACTATACAAATCTTTACTTTGAAATAGATTTCTGAAATTTCATCAGAAAGTTTACAATTCGTTATATTTATTTTCATAACATTTGGAAAGTCATGGTTTTGAACCACTTCAAAAACTTAATATCAGCATCAAAAACTAATTTTACTACATTCTATTAGGTACATTGTGGTATGGAAATATTTTTTAAGTTTAATATTAATATTTATTACATTTGAAATATGCATACCTGGACTCTATTGCTATGCGTGTACCATCAATGGCTCCAATTACTCTTGGAAATGCAGCTATTGTGAAAAAGTCTGTCTGAGCTTCTAGAATTTCTGCATCGGTTACTGGCATTCTAATATGTCTAGGTCTCAGTCGTGCAATAGCTTCTGACACTCGAACAATTATTCTAGATATTGTAGCTGCATGCATTTTTTGCACATCACCTACAGTAATCAGAAAACTGCCGCTTGCGTAAAATCTGAGACATGTCAGAAGTTGAATCATTGGCGAGACACATCGATTTTGCATTTAAAACAAGTTGTCTTATATAAATAAACCGTAACCTATTATTATACATTTCTAAACTCCAAATCATTTTCTACTTCTACCAAGAAAATCATTACTGTAGGCTTTGTTAATCTATGTATATCGGCGAAAAAACGAAAAATCATCTAAATTATTGAAATCATCCGTGCTATCGTAAATAATACGTCTTGGAAAGCCAAAATCTATAATTTCCAATATATCATCCATAAATCATCATCGAATAAATCGTCCCATTCAACATCCATTTTAATATCGTGTTTTGAAAATATTCGCTGCAATCGATGTGAATGACTTTTTAAATACAAATATGTCAAATATAGGTTAATTTTGCTTTAAGTCTGGAAATATCTAGACTTTAATTAAGCCAGAGCGGTGCAAACGGCCATTAATCTATTTTTCTAAAATTTTAATCAATTGCCACCTTATAGAAGTTAAACGTTTCTGCCAAGTTTAGTCAAAAAATTCGTACTGATTGCTGTTACAATTTAAATATCACAGAGTACCTATGTTATGTATATGTGTTCAAATTCTATCAAAGGGTAGTTTGCAGTTCTTTAGTTATTTTAAAGATAATCACGTGGATTCAACAACCAGCAGTAATTGTCTAAAACTGCAGTTTCCTGATTCGCAAACAAACTTATACTCTAGTTATTGAAATAAAAACACTATTTAATCGCAGTTTTATTACTTGAAACCTTATTTTAAAAACTAATCGACGATTTAGGTAACGACAAGCTATTTCCAAAAATAATAAGAAATGACAAATTTAATTTGGACTCTGTATAGAAATACTAATACACATTTATAAACCACTGCAACATAGAAATTATATCGATTGTCTTAATACCTGAAAGAAATGCAAGCCTCTACCTCTATTATGGTAGTAGCCACCAACAACACTTATATGCACAGTTTAATCGCAGACATCGAAATTACTCCGCACGTTTAATCATAGGTGGTCTTACTCGAAAAGGACCGTTCTTTTCGTGGGATAGAAAAAAAGCGCAATTCGTGAATTTTGCGGCGATTTCTGGCAATCGCGCGCGTTGATCCGACGAACTGTTTCTTTGATTCGTTTTTGCCATTTTCACTCCGTTCGTTGAGTTACACAACTCTCCCACCTTACGTCCCAACTCTCTTTGTACCTCGTCTGATATCCTGCGTGTATAGGTAGTTCATCGATATACCGCAAATGCTGGACTGTTGCTTAAACAAAAACGTAATTTTGTTAAGTAATATTAATTCTTGTAACTACATAATCAAATGTATGCCTGATGTTTTAAGCTAATAAAGAAATGGAACAAGTATGTGCGTTTAACACACTGCCTAAATCTTTTCTTATATCAATGATTGTATGAAATTAATTAATTATTTCAAACAACATTTTGAAAACTATGCTCAAGCACGTTAACTTTACAATCTGTTTTTACTTATTACATTCTTTACTGGTATGAAATTATTCGTACTTAAAACGCCACTGTTTGTCTAACTAAATTATTGCTACCAAGAACATAAATGAGTGAAATATTAATAAAAACTGTTTACAGCATAGCTAATGAGGTGAAATAGCAACCGGTTGTAACGCAATATTACAACGGCGTATGCTATACAAACTTAATAAATTTTAAGTGTTATTTTATAGCACACATTCAACATTCACTTGACTCTCCTAATTCAATTGTTTTAATTATTAAATTGTTTATCCAATACATATTCTTATTTGTATCATTCTCAAGTTCTAGAATATGTATATCCTATTAAATTTTACAACACGGAAGACCTGCAATAACTTACATACATATGTATAATAAAAATGTAGAAAAAAAAATTCCCATTATTTCTCTGCGTCTGTTGAATGTTTCGTTACAGCTTTATTGGAGGCTCATATAAGAGATCATAATGATAATACACCCATCGTCGTAATACGTGTCCCGAATTAATTTAACAGTTGTGGTGTTTGGAGTCCTTGAAATCACATTAAATTAGCCGAAAATTAAAAGTCCGAGTAATATCCTCCATAAATTAGAAATGTTTATAAGAATGTTTGTACCACATATTTATTTACTTATAGTAATGCATACTTTTTTCTGGGTTACTGCAATTCTTGATCACAGAAGAATTCTTCCACCGCTGTAACCTCGTCTCTCTCTATTAAATTTGTTCCTCTGATGGCTTTGCTTTAACTTTGAAAATCAAGAAAGTCACTACGAACTAGGTCAGGTTGATCCATCAACTTGAAACCTGCATTGTTAATTGTACTTAATGAAACAAAACTCTTATACACTGGAGCATTCTGATAAAACAAAACTCCACGCGCCAATTTTTCTCCTTTTTTTCTTTAATGTAATCATGAAGTTGACTAATTACGGTAGCGTAATACTAGCCTGTGATTGTTTGTCATCATTCCAGGTAATCAATTAAGAAAGATTTCCTTGACATGTCAGAAAATGGTGCCCATAATCTTACCCGGCTAAGGTTAGACTATAAACTTGCGTGGTGGTGGATATCCTCGTTGTAGCCACTCCTTGCTTTCGAATTTCGACTTGGGCTCAAAGTGGTGAACCCATATTTCCTCAACGGTAACAAAATGTTTCAGAAATACTCGGTGTACCCATCCTGCAGACACCTTATGAAGCCCCAAATAGTCATTAATTATTGTTCCAATTATACCGATTGAAAGGCCTGTTATCTCTGCTAAACGTCTAGTAGTTAAGCGAGGATCTTGCTTCACCAAGTCACAAGCACCATCAACATTTTCCGGCGTGGACACACGTTGGAGCCAATCAGCATCTTTTGCATCCTTCATCAGTTGTTCTACCACATCGAAATTATCAAGACCAATTCTTCGCTACTTAATATGAAGACGAATCATTTCCAAATACACTAACCATATCTTCCTCAATGTGTTGCAAATATTTAATGACAGCGTAAAGCAATAAATTTCTGTAGCAGGGTATTGCTCTAACGAAAACTAAATATTTTTTGAGCACAGTGAATAATTAAAAATTGTACATAGGAAAAACACGCTAGCTTATTTTGTGTTTTAATTTATAAAATACCTACATTTAGTACATCTTAAACGCTTTTCAAAATACACCACATACATAACATTGGTACCTACATACATAATGACAAATACATTTTTTCAAAAAATCTTAAAATAACACTTTCACTAATTCGAACCCAACATGTTCAAAAATGTTGGCCCTTAACAGCCAAACAGTAGCTTAATCTATTATAAAATTCATTTAAACCGTTGCTTATTTCTTGAGGGGTAATTTCCTGAGAAACCCCCTGAATTCTATTTTTGAGCACTGAGGATTTTATCCTTCCCTGGAGACCTTGGTGGCCGACCAACTGTTTCCCCCTCCTCCGATCCATCGATTAAGAATAATTCCGTTCCGTAGTAATTGACAATATTTTTCTGCATTTAGGTAACCATCGATAAAAAAATGGGCCCATAATACGATTATTAATAATTCCTGCCTAAACATTTACTTTTTCAAGATACTGCGTCTTCGTTATGTTGTACAAATGTAAATTTTCCTTCGACCAGTACCTACAGTTTTGGCATTTCGTTCCCCGTGTTTAATAAATGTTGTCTCGCCAGTGAAGAGGATTTTTTTGAGAAAATCGTTGTCAGTATTTATTTTCTGAAATAAATTTTCGTAAAAACGTATTCTTCATCATAATCATGTGGCCTTAACTCTTAATGCATTTGGAACTCAAATGACTTATACTTGTGCTTCTTCAAAATCTTTAAAACGGTCCCTTGGCTTATGCCCATTTCCGAAGCAATTTTTCTAGATGTTACGCACTTGTCGTGTTCGACATAAGCCACAACATTTAATTCCAAATATTCTGTTATTACTCTTAATCTTTTCTCTCGATTTTATTGTGGATAGCATTGATACAACCAGAAGTTTTCAATTTGGACCCTAAATAGAGCTGTAACTTCGCGTAACGAAGATCCTTCTAAATACCATGTATAAAATTGAATTTTTTCCTCTGTTGTGTATATTGTGAGTAATTAAAAGACTCTACCACACTCTACGAGCAAATTTAACGTTTTAATACTGACAGAAATAACACAAATTATGTTTACGTAACTGACGTAACTATGGTTTTCAGAAAACGTTAGCTGTACTTAACCTAAAGCATGTACAGCGTTGTATTAAGCTCACTGTATAAATTACAGAATTGCAGAAAGCTGCAGTAGTTTTAGATCAAACAAAGTTAGCGATTTTAATAAAAATATACAGCACTAATAGTTAAATTTAATTAATAGACAATTTATTCATTGAACTAATGTTTTAACTGACATTGACCTGTTAATTCTCACTTGCATATAGATGAACGAACGATACACACTTCCTCTCCTTAAAACACGTTTAATTTTTGCGAGTGTCAATAGCCAAAACTCTTCGCAGCGTGGACGAAATTTACGTGTAGTTTATATTTTCTCAATAAATCTAAGTCATCTAACTTGAATGACTTGCAAAATGTTTTTTATGTTTTTTATCGGTTTTTATCGTTGTTACTGGACAGATACTATACAAATATGTAATTGCTGTTGGTTACCGTTACGTGTTGTTCTAGTTCTATGTAGTTTTCGTACTTCAGTTTTCATTTAATTTTTATTTAAAATAGGTATTGCTCTGATTCTCTTCAAATTATATTACGACATTACGACAAGAAGAAAATTAACAACGTCGTATTTTAAACCGTTTAGTCTGCTACATGTTCTAATAAATATTTCAATGGACCATACTGTGCTGATAACACGAAACCCAATTATAATGACAAAATGTGGAAATTACGACCTCTCATGAATTACCTACGAGCAAATTTTATTAAAAATGTCATTCCTGAAGAACACCTAAACTTCGATGAATCCATGGTTAAATATTTCGGCAGACATCCTAGCAAACAATTCATCCGTGGGAAGCCGATCCGATTCGGCTACAAGGTGTCGTGTTTAAATAGTGAGTCGGAGTATCTGGTTAATTTTGATGTTTACCAAGGAAAAAATCCAAAAGGAAATGCTTTCTATGAAAATGGATTTGGGAAATGTGCAGCACCTCTTATGAATATGATTGACGACTTTTCACCAGATGTGTCCAAGCTTCCACTAAAATTTTATTTTGATAACCTTTTTACTGGTTTTAATATTTTACATTATCTAAAACAACATGATTATGATGCAACAGGAACAATCCGTGACAATCGTATACCCAAAAGCTGCCCTTTACCTGCCAAAAACACGTTCTCTAAATCTCAGAAAAGGGGTGATTTTATACCAGCTATTGATAAAGAAGACGGAATTATTGTTACAAAATGGCTTGATAATAATGTTGTTAGCGTAGCCTCTATTTGCCATGGAGTAAATTCCACTGCCCAAGTAAAAAGATTCTCCCAGAAGGAGGGACGGACCTAATGGATGAAAATATTCCAAGATATCGTATATCCTTTAGAAAAAAAAGTGGTGGTGGCCCCTTTTTACTTGGTTGCTAGACGCTAGTGTAGTAAATGCGTGGTCTGTCTGGTGAAAATGCAAAAGCAAACCACCAATAAGTCAGCTGCAGTACAGAAGACAAATCGTTTTGGATTATCTTCAGAATTACAAAATAGTTTCAAAGAGGCCAGGAAGGCCATCTACATCTAAAAACAGCGTAACTTTAAACCGGGTGTCTGATGATATTCGATATGATCAGGTTGGGCATTTATTGGTTTCGACTGTGGATAAGAAAAGGAAACGTTGTTCCGGTGAAGGTTATTCCTCAAGCATCCAAACAATGTGTTCTAAATGTAATGTTGGTGTATGTATAGACTGTAACTATATTTTTGACAATAAATAAACCTTTTTAACAGCGTGTGAATTTTTTATCGATTTGTACCTCATGGACGGCTACGGTTACCATATGGTAACAGCAGGTTTTTTTTTCAAAAAAACAAAAAAAAGAAATTATCAAATTGTTAAAAGAGCCTCTCTTAATCATAATAACTAAGAATTACCTAGGACCAAGCGTACCATATTTAAAAAAATCCGCCGTTGAAGGGTTAAACAAATCTACAGAAAATAAACTTTTCTAGTTTTAGAAATGAAACTATGTGATTGTGTCACTGATTTTGATATCGATTTTATCCATTAACTACACAATGTTCCAGTTTTGACTTACAGTAAGAAATAAGATATGACTGAGATGAAATTTTCTGTCTTTCAACAGTAATCGGCCAGTATATTACGAATTGATTTTAGTGTTGGGAATGCACTTTTCAAAACATATTATGCAATCCAGTATTAATACGATTATTAACCATATCGCGACAATTTTTCGTCTTTCTATATTTCAAAAAGCAGTCAATAAATATTAAATATCTCTTTTTTAATTCTTGCATTTGTCATTCTAGATATGTGAAAGCAGTATTGTCCACTGTTATTAATCTTAGTTTAATCTGTAACGACGATAGATCCATATTTTTAGGATTACGCAATGCATTACGTTTAACATTTTTCTGTCCAAAAACAAATAATTTTCGTTGAAATTATGCCTTCAAAATGAAATGGCTTCTCTTACTCTACTCCCCCACTCACATGTGTGTTACATCAGCAATTTATGTTTTGTGTCAAACAGGAAGAAATCGTAGACCTCGAATATGTCAAAAAATTACTAAAGCAGTACAATAAAAACATTCTCCTCAGTGATAAGAAAAAAAACCGGGAATATTCATAAGCTATTGCAAGAAATATCATAACTACTAAACATTGAACAAGGAGATATAATTCTGTATAATTGCAACTCGATTGCGAATACTAAATCCAAATCCGTGTTTAAATTGAGTTGACTTCTAACAATATAAAGTTACTAAATTGCTTTGTTGAAATATATTCAATATGAGGTTGCATACTGCAGTTCTGCTGCATTCATCGTCGCAATATAAACGGTTATATCATTGCTGCTAATACTGTTGCTATACCTTGTTTTTTATTAAGAAGACCTAACGATAAAATCCGCTTCACATTAGGCAAATTAAACTGACAGCTATTTCGGCGGTAAATTTAAATGATGTATTAGAATCAAATAAAGTATGTACTTGTTATTTACACATGCTATTTCACATATGCAATACATTTTTTAAAATAAGCGCACAATAATTTGAATATGTATTTTATTAGTTGCATTATATTTGTAGTACATCAAATATATTAACATCGAACTTGTATTTCAGAAATTTAAAATTGATGTTACATACTGTTATAAATTGCAATAGAAAGAAGCACTAGCTGGTCCACCGAACTACAAGAATTATATTTATTTTTCGACTTGCGTCTGCAATGTTATTATCTGATCTGAAAAACAAATAAGTTAATTAAGCAGTTTTCCACTCCACCCAAGAGGTACTGCGTTTAGGAGCGTTAAGTTTTTTTATTTATACATGGGACTTATCACCAATAGCCATATTCTACCCATGTTGTATAGTAACGTATTTGATATCGCATTAACTTGCAATATTTTTAATGATATATATGTCGATATCATAATATATGGATATTTGAATTAAAAGCTTTCATCGAAATAATATTTTTTAAGCAATACTGTACAGAAACAACTGAGCCAAATACATTTTTGTGTGTATTAAGATCTTTGTTTGTACTTGTATGCATACATCACAGGTATAATTGTGATTAACAGTATTTTTCTGGCATACGTTTGTAGGTACATTTTGTTTCTTGTAACACTATATTAGTATTGCTCGGAATCCAACAGTAGCAAAAAATAAATATTATTATTCGATCTAAATGATGATCCAGCAACTATACAAAAAATATGTTAATTATTATATTATTTTTTTAAGAAAGTAAAGGCCCTCTGGCACAATTTCATCTTTCACAGAAGTAACGTTTAGGTTTCTGTATGTTTGTTCCTTGCGTCTTCCTGAGAGCAGGGGCGATGCCTAATTGACCTACAATCAGTTATTATTACATGTAGTTACATTAGTACATAATAATACACATATAATGCTAAAACAGTAATCGACAAAAAATGGTATAATGTAAGTTTTCAATAATGATATTATATTTTAAATACATAATTCTACAATTCTTCAACGGAATCACTATCACTGTCCATATCACTGTCGCTGGTGTCATCATTTCCAACCGAAATAATAAATGGTTCCACCACATTATCTATTATGCCATCTAACTTGCGCATTTTGCCTTCTTCTTTAATTACATGTTCCACACATTTTGTCCACGTTTCTGAGGTTACATTTCCAATTGCAGTGAACAAAAGTTCTTTCACTTCGGCTAATTTGAAGCTTTTATTTTTTGCAGCTACTTCATTTTTTATTTGTGCCCAAACTAATTCAATAGGATTCAATTCGCAATGGTAAGGTGGTAATCTAAGTACAATTTTATTATTCTGTTTTGCCATTTCATCCACTGCGTATACATTATAATGTTCCTTGTGTTGATTTATTATTTCCAGCAACTCTAATCGCACCATGGAAGGATCAAACGGTATTTGTTTTTGAAGTAACCATTCTTGCATTTCTGCTTTTCGTGTTAAAGTTGTTGGTATTTTTTCCTTTTTTCGGCTATGGTAAGATGCATTATCCATTACAATAACACTATTGTCGGGTAATTTCTTTAAAATATTATTGAACCACTCCTCAAAAACATTTGCATCCATTTCTTCGTGGTAATCGACTGTTTTTCTTCCTTCAAATAGTAGTAACCCATTGTCGACAAAACCATTTTTAGAACCAATATGTAAAATAATTAAGCGTCTTCCTTTACCAGTAGGATTTTTGAGACCAGTAGTTACACCATCTATAAATGCTTGTCTGCGTGTTGTAACATTACCATCTACCCACACTTTTGCTCTTGTGTGCCCTTCATTCAGCCATGTTTCGTCTAAATAATAGATTGGGCGTTGTTCACTTCTATATTCTGATATCAAAGATAAATATCTTCGTCTCCACAAAACAATGTCATCACGTTCGAGCAGTAAACTTTTGCGATTACGTTTTAAGTATCTGTAAACACATACTCTGTATTATATAAAACACTTAAACAATTAGTACCCGAACTTACTTAAAATTAAGCATTTTCATTAATTTATACAAGGTTGAACGACTCATTGGAGGTATATTTTGATCTTCCCTTATTTTCTTTAAGATTTTGTTTAACGTAGGAAGTTCTCCATTGTAAAAAAAGCCATGTATGATTCTTCTTATCATGTATTTAATAGTGTCATCAAATGTAGGTAGCACCGCCTTTCTTCCAACTCGTTTTAATGGTGGTGAAATTACTCCTTTAGCTTTATATTCACCAAGGGTACGGAAAACACTTGACTTCGAAACTCCTATTATTATTGTTAAATATAAATATACATATTTATAACTATTTATGTATGTTACCTAAAGTGTTCGCAATTTGCAGTGTTATGCGTGTTTTCTTTATTGTAGGATTACTATTAATAATTTTCTTGTACATGTTCAGTATAACTTGCTTTTCCTGTACAGAGAAATGTCCACGCCCCAAAGTAACACGTTTTCTTGGAGGCGATATTGATAATCCACTTGTACTAGGCTGTGGATCCATTTTTACCATCAAATAGTTTTTAAAAAACTGATTTTCTTGTTTAATCGTAGTAGAAACACAAAAAGATAATAGAAAAATATTTAACGAAATATTTCCGTAATCAGCTGTGCCTATAATATGGCGTCGTTAAAATCTAGCATTTTTGGGCAGTGTAAACATGACCGGCAACAAACCAATCGTAAGCCTATATTTTAGCGGGCTATTTTAAATTAGGTCTTCTTAATAAAAAACAAGGTATAAGAGGATAAAGTTGAAAATATGCTGTAAAGACTCGATTTTGTTCTCAAGAGTCTCTTATTATCCAATTAGTTACATACAACTAACGTGTGGGATAACTCTATAACATAAAATTACTTTCTATAAAATTGACTGAAGCGAAAACGAAGTAGTAATGAAATACAGAACCAAAATAAAGCACAAATCGAAATTTGCGATATGGTAGCTGTTTTATACAATAATTATACCGCTTTGACATTCTGAACAACAATTATGCTATTTAATGATGATAACTTATTTGAAACGTAATCTGAATCCTATTAGTTTCCTGCTTCTGTGTTACGTTAACCAAAAAAAAACTCGCAAAATAGTTCCTAGTAACGTAATAATTACGAATGTGAATTCTATATGGAAATAAGAAAATAAAATTGTTCTGCGGTTGACTGTTCTATGTAGTATTACTTTTTCAATCTACATAAATTCGGTATTTATAATATTTTGACGTGCTATTATTACATATATTTATCATTTCATCTTCAATAAGTGCTAAACCATTAATAATTTACTTTAAATACAATACATTATAATAGAAATATTGAAGATTTTACTCGTAAATACAAACACAATTACATATTACACATGTACATATTGCAGTACTTGACACCGTGTCGAAAAACTTGTTAAACGACATTTCTGATGGCCAAGCTTCACAGTTACTACACGATAGTTTTATTTGACATAACTTAAGCATTACTTACCCGTTATTTACATTCACTAAACCCGAAATACAATCATAGCAAAGCCAATATTGACTTATTATTGCTAAATGGCCATCATGTCTTACTCTGCCTAGACTACTAGCTGGTAAATATCCATTATTTCTTTAAAACCTCGTGAAACTAAAACCTTTTCATAAATGGTTAAACAATCACCATGAAGTTTGAAAGGTTCGCAAGAATAAAGTAAACATTTGCGATAGGGTGCGACATCTTTATTTGCGTATGTGTATGTTGATGCGGTATAATTTATATATAATTTGTTTATTTTCCTGATATGGTTTTTAGTTTAGATCAATACTAATTTGTGATTATAATTTTACTTTGTAGATATTGTTAACGTTGACCTTTTTCTTGTTTCAGGTGCAACACTACATTTTAGTGGTACAGGCCCAGGACAGCGGACATCCATCCCTATCGAGCACTCTCACAGTTTACTGTAACGTTTTAGACTTGAACGATAATGCACCGGTTTTTGACCCCATGTCATACAGCAACGAAATTCTGGAGAACGTACCCATAGACACGCACATTTTGTCCGTTAGTGCTACAGATTTGGATTCAGGTAAATATCTTGAGTAAAGTCAGAATGTATAACGAAGAGGTCGACGAACTTTCTGGTTAAAAATCAACAAAAGTTTCAATAAACCGTGTTTTACTAAATATTACTCCTAGTTGAAGTTGCAAAATATCAAAAAGTTACATTGTTAATTACGCAATGGACAAAAGATTTATTATATAAATGGATGAGTAATTAGATATACACCACACAGACATATACGACTTTTAATAT
>SMLS01060426.1:0-12481 GCA_004785975.1 Popillia japonica
TACGTTGCAGTGTGATATGAAGCATATCAGTAGAAATGAGGCTTTTGTAGGGAGAGTTGCACATATTAGTAGATATAGACCGCTGCATAATAGTAGCTTTGATAACACGTATTCTCAATTGAGGAGTTAATTGTGAGCGTTATGTAGCACTTGCTAAAACTTATTTCCATATACTTTTAATAAACAAAACTTGTGCCTGGAAACAAGCAAAATGTGGTGTCTTTTAAGTTATCGTTTCTACCACACAAATGTGATTATTATTTCATCGGTGATCAGTTTTAGCGTTAGATACGACAATGCATTAAGTAACATCAGATTTTATCTTCGGCCCCATTTCCTTTGTGCGCGAATAAATTTCTTGTCTAAATATAACACTAATGAATTCAAGTTATTAAAAAAGGGAAACTAGTTATATTATGGAAATGAAGTCTTGCGAGGATTTTTATTGCGTTTATTATTCATTGGAATATTAATAAATGTACCTAACACAGTTAAAAATAAAACAAGGTCAGAATTCGTTTTAATACGATTCGAACGTTAATTTCATTCAGTGATATTTAAGGGATGCACTCTTATCCATTAAAAAACTAGGTTTAAGAAAATATAGACTGCAATGTTTATGAAAATCTAGTTTTACGGTTCCGAATCCTATTATACTAGCAGCTAAAGTCGAACGAAGCGGATTACCGAAGCAAAGGAACGAATTTGGCTACTATAATATAATAGAAACAGGAATGTACAAGCTTTCAGAGATTAAAGTTTCTAGCGTAGATTATGGTGTAATAATAATAATTACATCTTCGTAATTAACAACGGATTATAGCAGTAAACTCCATTTTCACGTAAAACAAACATGTTTCTATTAATTCAATATCAATTCTGTACTACCACTTTTTACAATAAACAAACACTAAATATATGTAAAGATGTTTGCAGTTTATAGTTTGTACTTTATGCCATTTATTGTTACAAATCTATTCACGTCAGTCATGCAACAAGTAATAACTTGCTACTGCGTGGTCTATTTTACAGTTTCGCATTTGACGCTAGTGTACATAGTCGTATTGAAGTAATATTTTTGCACATGTTATACAATTTTGTCATGAGTATGTACATTATTCCTTTTAAAGTGTTTCAAGGCCTTTGAAATAATAATGGACGCACTAAGTGGAACAGAGTTCCGTATATATTGCATTCCTGCCGTATATTGGCAAAATACGCTGAATAATTGGATTTTATATGTTGTATAGTGTTACCTTGCTTCCCATATGGTCTTTGCAATCGCCTTCCCTTCAATATTCATAAGCGTGATTTGTCGATGTTATAGTAGTGCGAGTAAATTTGCATTGGCTTTTTGGTGTTATTTTAAGATCTTTCAAAATATCCATATAATTTGCATGCACGCCAACATTATGTTATGTAGAGTAAGTTCCCTTTATATGTATCAAGAAAATATGCGATACAGATACATACGAGATTTGAAAGCAGTAGGAACTTCAAATCAAGCGATTTGCCAGTAATTGTCTGAACATATACAATTTCGACCATAAATGAGGGATCAATGGTCTACCAGTATAATTAATTACCCGCTCTTTTGATCTGTTTCACTTACCGCAATAAAATAGAAAATGTTCTTGCTTCTTCGAATATTTAAGGAAATTATAACCACATCTAAAAGAGACGCTATTATAACGAAAAACGTAACAATTATATTTAAATTGATTTATGGCCCACAACTATTATTGAAGTATTCTGGGGAAAATATTTATTTAAGCTGGTTTGTATTATATTGTGCATGTAATAGGGGTGCTATTGTCGAACATTTATATAATTAGGATAATATTTCGCCCTCTGTCATGTACAAAACATTAGTTTACTTTTAGAAATTGTACGAGAAAGTCGTGAAGCGTGCGTTTATGAATAAAAATTAAAAAAATGTATCTCCTTCTAACACGAAGAGACCGACGCACTTTTGTTAGAAGAAGAGCTGGTTAAAGAATGCTGCCGGAATGTGTTGCACCAACTGTTAATCATGGAGATGGTACTGTGCTAGTTTGGGGCTCATATTCCTTTAATGGTGTCGGGGATCTGCATCGAATTGAAGGAATTTTGAGAAAATAAAATTATCGAGACATTTTGGAGCACTAGGCCATTCCTTTAAGAGTAAGATTAATTGGCGAGGGGTTTTACTTGCATCAGGACAATGATCACAAGCATACCTCTCGAGTTTGTAAAAATTATTTGCAAGTAAAAGAAAGAGAAGGTGTCGTCATAAATATGTTTTGTTGTTGTTGTGAGATGAGTTCAACATTCCAGAAGCAATGTGAACGCCTGGCAAAGTATACCATTAGATATTATCCAAAAACTAGTCCCAGCATTGCCACATATTTGCAAAAAAAATATACAAAAGTCCAAAAGTGGTTACTCTCAAGAATAATAAAATAGTAAATATTATTCCGTTCTAAGTTTTTATTACACAAAACATAGCAATTTATTGTAATTTCCACAGTGATCTGTCATTTTTGGCCGCTCGTGTACTTCGTCCAGGAAATTCTATCATTCTTAAACGAACAAATTTAAATGTCAACATAAATTGAAGCAGACAAATATACAGATAACTTCCAGGCCAAACGCATAAAAGTGTATCAACTTTAACATATTTGACCTCGTGTCCCAAATAACTCATTAACATATTGTAGCTAAAAACTGTGTTAGATTTACATTTTTATCGAATTCTTTAAACATACTAATATACAGTACCGTGCAACCAAATTAGAGATACCTATAGTAAATAAAATAATCTATAACGACTTAATTTAAAATCTTTTCTACTGTAATGGCCGTAATATTTAATACAAATTATAAAATTCTGAGTATCTTAACCACCATATAGCCTTCATTAGGAGTAGGTAGATTCATGGATAGTACGTACAAAAAGGTACTTTTATGTACCTGCCTTTCATTAGTGTGTGCGTATCGTAGATATTTTATAATAATTCGAGATATTCGTTAAATCCTTAATCAGATCATTGGCCTTGTAACGTTTTAGAAATTAAAACAACATTCTTTGCAAGTTTTGTGGAAAATTGGCAACAACCTCTTAGAGAAGTGCAACGTATGTAGATTGCCAGAAGTCAACATAACTACATCGAAGAGCCATTACATTATGACCACCAGCCATCTCTAACAATGGGCTCGCCCAATCCAAGATAGTGACGAGGGTATTATGGCGTGGGTAATGTTTTCATGGAGTACATTAACATTCATAATTCTCAGACAACAATCTCTGACGTCTGTGCACTACGTGAACACAGTTGCAGACCAGGGTCATCCATTTATAACAACAGTATTTCCAGCGGGGGATGGTGTTCACCAACAGTATAATGCACCACATTATAGGAATAGAATCTTCATTGAGTGGTTCGAGGAACATTCCAGTAACTTCCAAGTCATGTCTGGACTTCCAAATTCACCTGACATTAATCCAGTAGAGTATGTATGATCCCAGCTGAAAACTAAATTCGTGCAGCCACGCTACCTCCTCGCAATGTAGAAGTATTGCAAGATGAGTTAGTGAGTGCTGTGCTTAGTGAGATACCAGATACCTCAAACTACCTATTACCACCGGGTGGAGTCAATGTCATGCCGGGTCCTAGTACTTTTGAAGGCTAAAGGTGGCCTTATATATTTATTAACCGGGAGGTCAGACTGTAATAGCTCACAACAATAACAATTCTACAGTCGGCAAAATAAAATTGAGAAATAAATTGAAAATCGTTTTTGGTTAATTCTTTAAGGTCGTGTTCAGCGACTCGTCTGGAGGCGGTGACAGAGCAAGCACTCTTTTGTAGAAGGCGGCGGTGGGAAAGTTTTCATGAAACAGCCGTCGTCAAAACTGTGAAGCATTCCCTAATTGTCATGATTTGATCTTTGCATATTAGAAGCAGAACTTGGACCTCTTCATTTTGTTACTGGCGCAGTAAACCAGCTTCAATTTAAGGTGTGGTGGTGCTTCGTAGGCATTTATGCAAAACGGAGCATCATACCACAGAGCAAAATCCTTCAAGACCTTATTTTTACGAAAAAGACTTGAAGTCCTTGCCTTGGCCAGATAATTCTCCAGAACAGATTGTTTACTTCATCTAGAAATTCAACGCTAGAAATACAAGGAATGCGGAGAAACAATCAAAATTTACAATATTATTTACAATATCATGTATCCAAAGTATGCCAAAAAGAATTGCAATCATTATAAAGACCAAGGCTCAAGGCCAGGAGGATTAACTAAAAGGGAAGTTTATATGGTGCCCTTACTTAATTCGGTTGTATTCTACGTTACTGTATTGCTACTAAAATATTGGCGGACTAGTATTTTTTGATGATATTTACATGTCTTGGAAACTGCAAAAATATTGTACCAACCAAAGATTTTAAATAAACAATTATAGCATAATCTACGAATTAATACGATTAATGCTTATCAGGTGTATTATACATTTATCTTATCAATTCCAGGTAATCTTCTATTTACATTATTCTGACACAATCCCTTCAATTTTAATAACAAATACATTTATTTAGCAACAATATCACGAATAACATAACGCAATACATCCTATATAATAACCGATTTATAGGTAGTGTTTAGGTTAACACGAACAGATTTATAAAAAATTAAGTTATAGATACGTTAAGAAGTATTTTCGCGAATGTATTTTGATAAAGGTTTAGTGAATGCTTGAATTATAACAATAATTTCGTTAAGAGACTTAACATACTTATAACTTTTTGTGGTGGTTGCAGCGACAGATGTTTCCTAAGGTCTATTGCTCATCCAGACTATTGATGGCAATTCTTACTGTTGAAATTGCGTGGGTTTTCACGGCTTTGTTACAACTATACTTCTCTGTAATAATCATTTCCTCGTCAACATTGTTTTTGTGGAAGTGGAAAAATATTTTATCACGGTATATCTTTATTTGAAAGAATAAATTTAATTTTCTTCTGGCTTGAAAGTTATGTTTGATAAGTGACCACCACCAATAAATGACGATTCTTTTTATATATTTTACATTTTGCATCACATCTGTCATCTGTTTCTGGTGGCGTACGGCCTGTTTACCTAGAGCAGTCACTTTAAGTAATCATACAAAAAACAATCTGCAACTGTCAGATCGGGTAATCTTGCCGAACTACCAAAATTCCCTAATCGAGAACTCAAACGGCAAGAAATTTTCCACAAAATAGTTCAAAAAAATAGTAGCCTAACTGTTATAGTTTTCAAGCTCTACCAATTATAAGCGTGCTAGGCACGCCAAACTTCCCCCGCTCCATGGATATGAAATGAAATTAAATGAAATGAGTAAATTAAATAATACTCTTGGATTACTTTGTCGTTTTCACCTATATTTAGACACCAAATGAATTTTCACAAAGTAACAGCCGATAGTATTACATTTTTGAAATGAAATTCTTATTAATGATGTAAAAGACTCCAAAATAATTAAAGTCTAATATTCCGACTGAAGAGCTTGTTGGATCGAGAATAGTTTTTAGAAAAATGAAATTTGATATAAAGCAAAATCTTAATTTACCGCATAAAAGTTTTCTCCGCCCAAAAGCATCTTTTTGGAGAAGGCATCCATATTGTTAGTTTTAAAATGCATTAGAACGGCGATCGAATCTAGTCCGCCATTCTCTTAGTTTTTGAATAATATTTCATTCTTCTGGGGGCAGATATTCTATTCTCTGAGGCAAACATGTTTAAGATACGAATTCTACGTTTGTGAAAGTTTTAACTTTATTCATGGGAAAGTAAATTTCTTCGATCTTAATCTATAACAAAAAATAGTTTATTGTCGGTGATGATGACAAAATGTTTTTCAAATTTCCACAAAATACATATGTATTGGAATATCTATTTTTGGAATCATTTAGTGTATGTATTTTTACGCGTGTTTCCACGGCTTTGTTACAACATTGTTTCACTGTCATTAATTTTAATTTTCTGTTTGTCAACGTTAATTTATTAGGGGTTGAGATTTTTGGTTCATTCATGATAATTCATCATAAATCTAGATAAAACACAACAAACACAGCAATTGTGAGCGTGCTATATGTGCCAAACTTTGCCGACCTTACTGGCGTGAGGAAATCTCCATTCAAAAATGTTACTTGAAAATAGTTTTTATCCAATATTCCAAAAAAATTGCATTTAATTTGAAAAAGGTAGTCCGTCCATATTTTTATTTAGATTTAAAATACATTTTTAACTGTACCTTAAAATTCGAAACTGTTATACGTACTGTGGTAAAATCAACCCCGCCATTCTATTAGTTCTGCGATTGTATTTCATTCTTTTGGTATATGATAGTGTTGCAAGAGCTAGGGAAATTTCCCTATTCCTAGGGAATTTAGGTAGGTACTAAGGAGATAGAGAATTTTTTTGAAATTCGGCTATAATCTGGGGAATTATGCTATGTCATAATATTTGCAGTATTTATTTTGTATATATTACTCTCTTGTATCAGGATTAATATACCTCAATATATCATGAGATCTGTAGATCCGTTTTATGTTCCAACAATTCGAACGAATATTATGTGTTAAGACCCCAATCACACACATGTGCAGGAATGCCAATAATTTATGTCCAGGCCCATTTCATTAAGTAGTTTCTTTTTGTTTTTCTTTTTGTTTCTGGTTCCACTCTCAAAAATATTTACAATTTACTTAATTTTAGTTTTTTTTTCTTACATAGACGTTGCAATTTTTTAATTCTAGTCATATTTATTTTATACCATATTGCTTTTACTTTTTTATATAATGTATTATTATTGTAGCACTGTATATATTTTTTTGTACTTACTCTTTTTTGTATACTCTTTTTCTTTTTGTATGTCCTTTTAAGGGAATTGTATAATTCTGTTGGACAAATACACTACTATTACTATTACTATAAGAGTAGACTTGAGTGGAGAATTTTGGAAAAAAATCTTCAGTCTTAAATCCGACGACGACATGCTTATGTATCCTAATTTGTGCACATTTATATTTGCATTTTATTTATGTAGGTATGCATTTTACATTGTAAAACACTTATGAAAGACAGCAGTTTTTTTAATTTTTTAATGAACAATGACTTAATTAAGAATTTGACAGATTCTATTAAGCAAACAGAATTTATTAATTATGTAATTGCGTGTGCGGACCGTTTTTACCTACGTCTTGAAAATTAGTTTAAAATTTTTAGGGAAATTTAGGGAATTTTTATGCAAATATTTAAGGAATTAAAAAATTTCTCCCTGGCAACAGTGACAGTAGTATATGTTGGCAGATGTTCTATTCTCTGAGGCAGGTATGTTTAGTCTAGAAATTCTAGTGATCGTGAATGCTTTTAAGGGTGAATACAGAAACCAATGTAATGTTTGATCGCATTCATGCTTATTTAACAGTTGGAAGAACTTAAATTTTCGTGATTCGGTACTTATTCATGTTGTTCTAAAACAGTCTGTAGATGAAAACGTACTGATAAACAGAAATTCCCGAGGCACTCTAGATCATGTATATAGATATAAGTCACGTTCCTAAGCAAGCTAAAATAGTACATCGCAATATCGAAGTATGTAAATATGTTTAAGTGTTACATTCATTTTTTTATTAGATTGATATACTAAATCAGGAGTGATGATATCATTGAATTGCTACCTCAGCAAATGCATTTAAAATCGTAAATCTACCAGGAAAGTATACCTATTAGTCATGCTGTTAAAAACTTATTTATTACATTCAATGCTTTTCTTAAGAAAAGTATATTTTTTCTAAGATGCAAATGCTCTTCACTGCAACAAAAATTTACGAAAACAATCTCTTGGTTATAAATATATACGCGTACCTATATGTATATCTACTCAAACGAACTATTATTACAATACACCTGATGCATTAAGCTCGTACAGCACTCAACGTATTAAAATAGCCTTTCCCCAGCGTATACGCCGTGTTTGCGTCGAACGAAGAATAACAGCAGCACTCGAAGAGAAATGACTCCGAACTCATAGCACCGTTAATATGTTGTACGAGCTCGAGAATATAAACGCGAAACGAAGAGGAGAACTTTACCAATATAATAACAACGTGCACCGAGACCCAAACCTCGATCCGTTCACTGTGTAGAATTTTTTTTCGAAAGTATACGCCTGGCTTGTATTATTTTAGACCTATGTGTATGTTGTACGGTTCATGTACTACCGATGCAGGCAAAGCGGGTCGTGTTTGTTGCGAGCAGCAAGCCGTGGACAACCGACGGTATAAGAACGTGTATATGTATACACAGGTTAGTGACTTCGCGGAGTTACCAAGTAAAGTAAGCGGGTAAAGAGTACTGTAGACCTACGAGCAACACCGATGTTATTCGTTCAACCCAAAAGACCCGTTCTAGCAACTAGCAAGAACGTATTATGGCTGCTTGTCTCTTTCTTTTAGGATATGTTAAGGTATATACAGAGGGAGTTAAAATAGTTGTTTCGTTTTTATGACTAGGTGAAATCAAATCTTTGTGTAACTGTTATGATGCAGTAAGTGCAACTAATATAAAAGCACTACTTTTCTACCACTGTACGTTACAATAAACAATATCTACTGGACGAACTAAAATATAGGCGAAATTATTAATTCGAATTAAGTAGTAAACATAAGGGAGAGAGGGCATGAATGCTGAGCATGCATGGCATCTTTTTAGAATAAAAAATAAATACGAGTTGTAATGACTGACATACATTCTTCTGGCTATAATCAATATAAGTTGATGAACAAACAAAATCAAACCATTCGTACAAACTAGCTTATGCAATCTTTCAAATTAAAGACAATCATTGGTAGCAAAATTTATACTAAATGTAAATTGTAAATACTACATCATCCGTAACTAATTTTGTTTAAAAAGTTTAACATCTTTTCCAAATTGATCTCAGTATTGTGACAAAACAATGCCCTCCTTCACAAAAAAATTGCATGTTGAGGTCCATGTAGGTAGACCCACAATTAGCGGTTTAATATCAAAAATGCAAAAAATTACAATATATAAATTTTGTTGATATACCACCCAGAAATGAATAAAAGCAACAGGGCTTTCTGGTGTAGCCAAACTATTATTTAGATTCTTTACTTAAGATGATAAGTCCTACCGTTTTCATTGACTACCTCTCAGAGCAAAATATATGATCGAAGCTCTGTTATGTATAGCTGCAAAGTCAGATAAAAGTTGGCCGTTGAATTGGCAAATAATGTTTTTTATGTTTTTGTGGTCTAACGGCATTAAAACATAAGGTGTATTATTTTCAGCCTCAACCCGCCACTCAAAGTTTGCCAAATGTGCGATAAACTTTGGAAATCACATGTTATTTAAGAATTCCGATGAAAATAGATTGGTGGGTGGCCAGACCATGATTTTCGAATTTTGTGGTGTGGACAAATGAAACGATAAGTTGTAACACTTGAATTACTGGATTATCCTGTTATATACATAATCCTCAAGAGAAAGAGATATTTGTTTTTTATATTTTTTTTTGTGCGCTCTTGAGTTTTGAGAAACATAATTTGGTAGTCAAATACAGTAAAACCTGTGACTAGCGGCCACTAAAAAAATCAAAATTGTTGGCCGTTATTTAAAGGTGTGCGCAAAAGACAGGGGATGGATATTACTCACGCCAAATTCCAAGCAAATATTTTTACATGATAGTTATTATTTTTCTTTTAGAAATAAAATTCATTTCGATATTACTTTTAATGATTTTATTTAAACTTAAAATAGAGAATACAGAGACACATATGTATATGTATAAGCGAAATAAATGTGTATACATTTTGTCATAAGGTCTGATGTCATCCAAGTCTTTTTGTTATGCACCCACTCTAAAGGTAATTTGTCGATATGATTTCCCTTAAAACACCGAGGATTTGTACTTTTTCGAATAACTAAAGGGTTTCTTTGTCGCCTTCTATATTTACGCAGAATAAAATAGTTAACCGTTGTTTTGCTAATTTTTTGCCATTGCATTTATCGTATTTTAATGCAAAAGTTTTATTTGGCATGGCGCGATAATACAGAACTGTTTCATCAACATTAAATATACTTATCCTTCGGGGAATAATACTTTAAAATTAATGGTCATTTATATTTCCATGCTTCTACATCTTCCAAATTTACATCAGCGGACTCACCACAAATTGATTTGAAGGTGATATTGTGCCTTCGACAGAAACATTCTACCAACCATTTGAAGCAACAAAATTCTCAATGTTTAAATTTCTTGCTGTCTCTAGCGCCTTTTGTTTAATCAATGATCCAGATATGGGAATGTGTTTATTTCTAGCCATGCAGAACCACTTATACACAACTTGATCCACTGCTACTCCACCCGTTTTAGGGAATTTCCGTTTCTGATTCAAATTAATAGCTTCTTCATACATCCTTTTAACTTCTTCATGCATCCTTTTAATATCACTTTTGTTTTTTACGGTATCGTTAATTTGAGTTTTTCCAAATCCGAATTTTTCGGCTAACTTCCGCAAACTTAAATTATACTTGTCACTCTCCTCGATAATATCAATTTTGTCTTTCAGTGACGAACGTTTTCTTTGTAGCGACATATTCCAACACTTCATGAACACAACGATAAGCTTAAATTGATCGAATGAACAGGCGTTTTCGGAAACTTCTACAGCTATCAGCTGCTGTTGTAAAATAATTCTATCATGTTTCATTATAACTAACAATAAACCCTTACAAGTAAATTCTGTCACCTTCTTTAGACTGAAGAACAAATACGTGAGTTTTAAAATTTTCGGTACGGACGACAACCGTTATCGGGAGGTAAATTATATTGCTTTTATGCCATAAAATATTGGGATCGTCTGGCCGTGGCCGCTTTGTAAAGGCGGCCGTTATTGCAAGGTTTGTATATATGGAAATAGTCGTGTTGCAGATTTTTGCAATGTTAAAGCTGGCCGTTATCACAAGTGGCCGATAACACAGGTTTTACTATATGATCTAACGATGCGTACAGTAAAATGTCCTCGAAAGATTCAAGAACTAAGAAGTTGTCTAATGATAGTCAATTTCAATACCATAAAATATTTTTTCTAGACTCAAAAGAGTAAAAAAGGCAACGGAATGTTTAAACGCTGGAACTGTTATAACTCATTATTTCATAACGGCATGAAAATCGAATTTTATTGTATTTTTCGAAGATTTTAAAAGGTGGTCAAACGCTGAAACTGTTAGACATTGTTATGTCTTATTTTTGAAGTTAGCTTTCAAAATTGAGAAGTAGCCTAACGCTCACTATTAGCTATATTTGTGGTTTATAGACATGTAAATAACTATCTGCCCGAACAAATTTAGCAATTGATAAAATCTCAATCTCTAAACTTTCTTGTGACATCCAACTTAGAGGTGATAAGGAAATGATTTTTCCATTATATTCCCAATTTTTTTTCAAGATGTTTTTTTGATATTTTAAAAAAGTAAGAGCCGATCAATGACGATCTAGCCATGGTCAAACAGCTCAAATAACTAAAATTTTTGATTTTCTTTTTGAATATTTTTAGTAACTACACCGATTAGAATGGTGGTTAATAAATGATCCTTTAAATTATTCCTGAAGTTTGTTTATCACTTTGCAGTGTTAAGTTAGTGGCTATACTGCTATTGCTACGCGAAAATCATTAAAAATTTTTAACGTAAATCCCAACCGATTAAGATTACATAGATAACCAATGATGAAAATATACTCTAGAATGAAATATGACAACAATGTAAAGTGCTTCGCCACGATAGATGACACAGATGTATAAAACATTCGAAGAAAACCAATCCACTATATGTACTTAATTTTCAGGGTCACTTATCAAAATTAATGAATTTTTAAATGTTTTAGGGCTGGTTGTACCACAACGTTCACACCTAATTCAAAGAGAATTTCGGTACAATAAGAAAAATCTGTTGTATCAACTAACAAGTTCAAAGTTGACTGCCTGTCAAAGGCGTAGTGAACTTGCCTGGCGAATATCGGGCGTTCAAATAGTCAGCGGTGAGTGGTTTTATATGTGTGGTTTGAATAAAACATAACCTGCTTTAGTAATTGTAAAGCTTTCATTGTCGTTTAAATCACACAATTAATTTATTGTTTACTAATTATTAAATAAAGGGCAAGCCAAATAAAGTTTCTCTTCTTTACTCAAACTCATTGATTTTGCCTTATTTTTATTCTAGAAATTTATTGTGAATTTGTGATATTTGTACATTGACAACTTAAGGTATGTGCTTGTGCATTAATTATAGATATGAAATAAAAACATATACATACATATTTTAAGTTGCAAGATTTGCCCATTTTAGGAGGCAATAGTTTAATTATAAATATCTTGCATGACCTATTGGAACACGAGGACTTTTTAGAATTAGTTCAAAGTGTTATGT
>SMLS01060427.1:0-15193 GCA_004785975.1 Popillia japonica
CCCACACCTTTACGTTGCAATACATTTAGATGTCATAACATCGTCTCCTAATACCAGACAATAATTCAACATTACTAGGAATACAATAGATCATTCTTTACAGCCACCAGCAATAAGTTATATTTCCATTTATGTGTATGTAGATTGGAATTCAATATCCAAGGAAAGTTTGTACATGTTAGAATTAAACCAAATTCTAAATGATGTAATTAGAAAACATTTATTTCTTTATTTATTCTTCAGCAAATCTGAGGCTGAATTTCAATTTACAATACAGGACGTACAAGCACTCCATAACACGTTCGTCCTAGGGTATCCAGATTCGCAATTTATCATCAATTATTGTTTCGGCAGTCGACCACACCTCAGCATATTCGAGAAACAGAGATCTACCGCCGCTATACAATTCCTACGCTTTATCTTAATTCATCATTGTACCGCACTTTCTATCTGTGAAGGAGCACGTCTAACTTCAATCCACACCATCCCTGCTGCCCCGGCAACGTCCTTCGGCGACCTCCCGCCTCTCACCGCCGCTGTTAATGCGGGAGAGAGCTTCTAGTGGAAAGCTCTTTGCCAACTGCAGCCTTTCCATTTCCAATTTGAGCAATCGGAAGAATTAATTGAGTGAGTAAGTGAGCGGTATGCCTTGGAGGCGAAGGCAGCTGCGGCAAAGAAAAAACGTAATGGAATTTCTGTCGAAGATGCAAATGGTCTATTAACGAAGAGTATTCTTCGTCTCGCCATTCAGGTCATCGACGAGTAATCACACGCATCTATTGTTCGCTTGTTTATTGTAGTATATGTCTTATTTCGATTGCTTTTCCTTCTCCTTCCATGTATGTTTATGTTGGTGTGTGTGTGTGAATGGTGAGAAACGAAAATTAGTTATTTATTTTCCCCCATTTTACTCCGGCTGGCTCCGGGTATCGATTGGCGTGTAGTAAGGAATTGCTCCGATCGTCGCTGATTGAGTGGGTTACGTTTTGCTTTGTAATTATTATTGTCGGCAGATTGCAGCAGACAGCGTAAATTGGTTCCGGAGTGCTTGAATTACGGCACCAATTCACTGGCTGTAATGAAATAATTATAAATAAAAGGAATTCGTTCATCATTCTATCATCAACGGGCTATAAATTGGGATTTCTTAAACGAGTTTCTGTTGTGCTTGTTGTGTGTAGTTAGGGCGAACATCTCTTATAGGTTATATTGATTTCAACCAAGCCTGTTCGTTGCAATCGGGATGATTTAAAAGGGAGCGAATAAATTTGATAAATTATCAAAGTAATCACCAAACTTGATTATCTTCTGCTGCTTTAAGTACATATTTCCATTTCCCCCACCTCTTTTTATTTTGAAGAAATAAATTAAAACTGTAAAACTTGTACTAAACAAATAATTCGGTAAAAATAACCATCGATCTAATCCCTAGATACCCCATCAAAGACTTTATGAAAAAACTTCCTGAATTCCGAATAATTTTATTGAAATTGCAGGTGGTCGACGAAATAAAGCAAACGCAAAGCGAAACGTAATTTATTTGAAGTTTCTCTTTCTGACGGTTGCGAACCACCCTCCCCACAAATTTCGCCCATCGTCCCTGATCTAACCCGCCGCCCGCCACCAGAAATAACAATAAAGAAGAACTTTTCAAATTACCTGAGCCAATGGAACGCCTACCTGTCCCGCTTCGAGCTCGAACGTTGCCGTTTCTCCGGATGAATTTCGGCGTCCGCCACCAACCCCATCATCCATAATTAATAATTCCTCATTTCCGTCGTAATAAAGACAATTCATGGTAATTTCTTCCTGTGTTTTCGCACTTCGTTTGCATATATTAAGATGGAATTCGCTTGCGTCGACATTATGAATGTATTCTAGTAGAATGTGAGGAATTTTGCGGATATAATTAAGAGAACAATATGCATAATTGATAAAGTTTTGGGGGTAATTGTAGGTCACTATATACTTATCTACATAAATTATTCTGAGACTGCACTCCAGGGACGTTTATTGAAAGTTTTCAGGCGTCGTGATCTTGTGGTCTGCATCTTCTATGTTAAGGACACCCAAAAAATGCAGGTTAGACTCTTATTCAATGCTATCCTATATCTATGACAAAAGGATAGTAAATGGGAACCAAGCATCGAAGGCACAGAATAGAATAAACTGGAACAAGCAGGCTGGCGAAGAATTTCGTCCAAAAAATTTAATACATACCTACTGGTTGGTAAAAAACTTTCTAGGGCAAAAAACAAATTTTAAAAATTTGAAAATAATCGACCAGCGTAAAGCTGGTTTGTATTTTTGAGGGTGCCCAAAAATATGAAGAAGATAGCATTACCTTCAAAAGCTGTCGTTTACTATAATGGGACGAAGGGAAGAAAGATATCAAAGGGGCCGAAAAAATTGTCACTGTCAATTTAGTTTTTTAAGGACTTAGAAAGCTTCTGAAGAAGCTGACATGATTACTTAGCTTGGTCAGGTGGTATTATCACTTAGCATCCTCAGAGAGCATGATTACCTGGAATAATCAGATTTTCAAGCTTCGTTTTGGTTGGAAATGATTTTGGTCAAGTAAATTTCTAACTGTTGACCTCCCATTAAAAAAAATGTCCAATTGAATATTATATTCAAATATTTGGATTCTGTATTTAGTTTCCTAAAGACTTAGAATGCTGCCGAAGAAGCTGACATGATTATTTCGCTTGATCAGGTGGTATTATGACCTAGCATGCTCAGATAGCATGATTACCTGGAATAAGCAGATTTTCAAGCTTCTTTTTGGTTGGAAATGATTTTGCTCATGTAAATTTCTCACTGTTGACCTCCCATTAAAAAAAATTGACCAATCTAATATTATATTAAAGTATTTGCATTCTGAATTTAGTTTTCTAAAGACTTAGAAAGCTTCTGAAGAAGCTAACATGATTAGTTAGCTTGATCAGGTGGTATTATCACCTAGCACGCTCAGATAGCATAATTACCTGAAATAATCAGATTTTCAAACTTCTTTTTGGTTGGAAATGATTTTGGTCAAGTAAATTTCTAACTGTTGACCTCCCATTAAAAAATAATTGACCAATCCAATATTATATTCAAATATTTGCATTCTGAATTTAGTTTTCTAAAGACCTAGAAAGCTTCTGAAGAAGCTGACATGATTACTTACCTTGATCAGGTGGTATTATCACCTAGCACGCTCAGATAGCATGATTACCTGGAATTACCTGGAATTACCTAAAGTTACTGTCACAATATGTAAGTCGCATAAAAACTTTGCTACTTATAGTATAGCACGAGTTAATTTCACAATGGCACTTAATTCTTAATGCAAGCATCCCTTTCACACTAGCAGTTACTACTTTCCAGCATAACAGGAGACAGTCGATACAGATTAAACTGCATTGAAAATCTAACTTCTCTAATCTATAGGAGAACACTAAATCACCAAACGAAACATTTTTTCTCAAATCCTGCTGACTTATTATTATATTTCAAAAAATATGACGAAAAGGAAAAGACACAGAGAAAAAGTAGTATAAAAAGGCAAATGGAATAACTTCTGCACGAAAATCTATTCCCCAATACCACGTTGGAAACGTGAAGTCTAAAGGCCACTTCGATCGGACCTATCTCGCATAAAAATCTGGAAAACGTCAATTTCGTCTACGAAGGCCAAACTTTCAATCCCAACGATTGTCGGCCCAGATTTGATTATAGATGGTCGGAAATAAAGATCTTTGTCTGATTTCGGGTCAATCTCCGAGTAGTTTTATTTTCTCTAACGCCGTGTGTACGAAATCGAATTCGCAAGCTGTGATAATACGAAAATGGAGGAAAAAGAAAGCGAAACAAATTGGAGGAAAAGAAACAAAGAGAACACGGAACCAATAACAACTGAACGACGGTGCGTAATGTTATGACGTTACGCACGGTGTATCGGGTTGTTGCTACAACGTGTGACGAGATCACGACATCGGAAACACCTAACGTCATTAAATATAAAATGGACTTAATTCCTGCGTTTCTCCGGCCTTCTCCTAGATCAAGGACATGTCGTTCTAGCGAAATTTATCCTCGAAACGGATTTATGATTAAATCGTATTGATTTAGTAAAAAAAAAAAGGAAATACAGACACCACCCCTGTCATATCTCCGCAGACCGGTTGTAGATGCTCGAGATAGAAACGCAAAGAGGAGGTGCCTCTTACCCTATAAGATGACGTTGGCCCTGTATGAGGGTTTAACGCGTACAAAATGCCGCGACAGACGGCAGGATCAAAGGTATACATCGTAGGCAGGAAGTGACAGACAGAGGCGGATTATCCTCGCATATCGACACCTGAGAAGAGGTCGGCGTAGATTCGACGTTGAATTATTAATATCGAGAAAGGATAGTACATCCTTAACGTAAGACGGATCAAGCTGTAGAGGATGTTAGGGATAGATTATTTGATGTCTTTTTTTTTCCTTCTACATTGTCGTCCTCTTAGGACGGTATTTTATTTGGATCTCGTAGAATTACAGGAGCGATGTAAGTAGGATTTTATTTATGAGATAAAAGGACTTGTATTGTGTAGTTGTTAATGGTTTGGGCGTTTATTTTAGACATCCTTGCTACATGTAATATATTTTTTCTTTGTATGAAATTATTTGAATTGCGTTTTGAAGTGAATATCTTAATTTGCAATATAAACATGGCGTTGTCGGCGGAGAGACAGTTATAGATGGAATGGACCACAAATTTCAAGCAAAAAAGTCCACCATTGGGAATAACAACAACTTCACTTTATTGCAACTCCTCTCCACACCATTATGGATCCATCACCAAAACGGATGATCTCAGTTACATACAGTATTTGACATAAAACGTACGACAGGTCTCCTTCAGACTCTTACACGTCCATAATTACCTGAAAGAATGTTGCACTTTTCGTTGAGCATAATGGGAATGCAATTGCCCCCACGCTTGCTTTCTTTTCCAACCCAACATAATGATTCAAGTTTGAAATCATACAGCGACATTTGTCTCTTTTTCGGTATTCTCCATAAATTCCATAAATTTATTGTGAAGCAATAAGCTCCTGGGACACTTTACCTGTATCCACTGCTCAAAACGTTGTAGAGATGTTTCTGGATAAGCACCTAGAAAATGCTCAACAAGCTTACTCCTCTATTGTCCATCCATTTTTTGACCCATTTGACCGTTCTGAATGTTACGTCACGGCAACTTGCCATTCTCTCAGCATATGACCCTCGGCCTGTTTTCTTTTATTCAATGTTATATCAGAAGGCATTCCATATGGTACTCGAAGTTCTATCTGTAGATTCGGACTGCGCAACCAGTTGCACTAATATTTGGGAGATGTGCTGGTTGCTCCATTGATCCTGTATACACTTCAAAGTCATATACGAGTCCACTTGCACCTGCTAAGCAGAAAAGTTTATAACCCCACTTCTTTGGCTTTTTGTAGTTATATAGTTTCAATCCAGAACTACCTTTGAACAGTACAATTTGTTCGTCCACTGACAAATGTTCTAATGGAATGCTCCTCATGTTGCTTCTAACGCTGTTGATGATATTCCTAATTTTAAGGAAACGATCAGAACAGGAAGATCATCGCAACCTGCAAACTGAGAATTGTCAGAAAAGAGGGTTTTTCTTTATTTGCCCCCAGTGTGTAAGAGGCATTACAGTAGATACATGTGAAACTCCACAATTGGGGTTCCACTATCTTCGACTTTCTGGAAAAGTAATTAGGCCATGTAGAATATCATGCCAATGAATTGCTCTAGCTCTTTAACTACGACGTCGAAATTTGAACCAACATCTTTTTGGGTGGCATATAAATTAGTCTGTGCAACAATATGTGTGAAAAGATCCTTGTCACCTCCACAGAGAACCGAAGAAGATTGAAAAAGTAGCTGAGTCGAGTCTTGTCCAGAGTTAGGGAATGTTACCCCTGGATGTTGATGGTTCCGATATTGCTACCTGCAGTCCAGTAGTAGTAGTCGATGTTTGGTGTGCAAAAGCAACTTGCGACCACAACGTGAGAGGCAAGTCATCCTCGTTAGAGGAATCACTTTGTGTAGCTAGGCCATCTTCTTCGTCATCCTCATCATCTGATCTTCGGCGATAGCACTATCATCATCAACTGCATCATCATCTTTATTTTCTTCAAGGGGTACAGCCACAACCACTTCCTTTCGATAGGTTTTTTGCTTGATGGATATTATGGCTGTTTATTCCACAAGGACCTGTTAGAAGACGTACTATCATTTACATATTCTTCCTGTCTTTACTCCGTAGGTCTCTGGTGAATTCAGACCTTAGTTCCTTTAAGAAGTTTTTTACCTGTCCTGGTCATCTTTGACGAATCTTGTTTGGCCAGATGGTCTGCCGCGTTGTTATTTTTTTTTAGGTTCTTAATGGAATTTCAATGTTCCTACCTTCTCTAATCAAAGCAATCTCAAATGTTGAGGCATTTCTCTGGTCGTATGTGCGGTTGCACCATCTTGTTGGAAATCCACAGTTAGTACTTCTTCACCATCCATTAGATTTATGAACAGAACGAGTATTTCATTGCTATATTGTACAATAGTAAGTGTGCCTTCAAAAAAAAATTGAATCCACCAATCTTCTTCGATATATTCCAAACCAATCACCAAGTTTTTGGGGATCAAATGATTCTTCAATTGAGAAAAAAAACTGTGTTAAGGATATCTTCATTGTTTAAGTTATTTTGGAACCATTGACAAAATTCCACTCGTCTTGGATAATCCACCGGAAGAAGCTCATGAAAACATTGCAAGTTTTTCTAAGAAAGAAGTTAGCATATGCCATAAGACGAATTTGTCAGTTGGGGGATTACCGCAATGGACGATTTTTCACGTAATTTAAAATAACAACACAAACGTTCATTTGCAATTTATTTCTCTATACATATTTATATAATTTAATAAAACATAAAGCAGTTCCCATATATTTCAATATAAGAGAACTATACAGAACACATCTGCGCTATATGAGCGCCTGCATGAATTTCAAGGCGCTAGTCTAGAAGAGAAAATGAAAATAAGACGCTGAAGAAGGCGAAATACGACTTTGTGTGAATACGTATTCTCACTTTACCAACGAAGTCTCTTAAATATTTTATAGAGTGTGACATTTGAAAAATGTGTCTTTTATTAAAAAAAAACGCAAAAATATTCGAGTTTAAAGGACGTTAACAGCATATACGAGTTTTCTCTATATATTCAGTGGAATCCGCTGAGAAGAGGAATTTTATATGAAGATAGAAATTAAACCTGTAAAGAATTTAATTACTGTTATACGAGTATGCATAGAAGAAGTTTGTGCCATAAATACTGTTACTAAATGCGTATAAATTCTTAACGAAGACAATCAAACCAATCGATTTCTTCATGCGTTTAGATCTAACTGGTAGGTACCACAATTGCCCCAAAAAGTACGGGAAAGTGCTGCCTATTATATATACAGTGTGTCCAAGATAAGGATCCTAAGCATGGGAATCTCAGTACCTGTAGGAGATACAGCTTAGGTTAAATTAGAAAAAAGTTGCGTTCTTTGAAGCGTATTTACATGCCGTGTAGAAACTTGAAAAATTTTCATGGCCTGCTGAGATATTTGGGAGAAAGGGGAATTTGACAATATGGATTTTATTTCTTTCTGACTTTATTTGAAGAGATAGCAAAAAACGAATAACACTTTCTCATTGGCACTTTTAAGGTACTACATGACGGTATTTTTAGATTTTATATCTGACGTTTTGTTTTCGAGAAACCATCATCAACTTTATTTTTTTATATGGCTCGAAAAAAAAGTACACCCGGTATCTGATTCCATTTTTTATTACCAATTCAACGATGTATCACGTGCCATATTTTTTTGTAGTTTAGAGGAAAATTGATTTTTTTCTATTTTTTTAAAAATTCCCGTTTCTCCTAAATATCTCAGCAGGCCATGAAAATTATTCAAGTTTCTACACGGCATGTAAATAAGCTTCAAAGAACGCAACTTTTTCCTAATTTAACCTAAGCTATATCTCCTACAGGTACTGAGATTCCCATGCTTAGGATCCTTATCTTGGACACACTGTATATGTCAGTTTTCATGGTAGGTTAAACATCCCAAGGTAATGATATTGCATAAAGATAGTTACTTTATAGATAACATAAAAGAACCAGCAAAGCGGTCTTCAAATCCGTAGCCTGACACGTCCATTGAATCCGCGAACAATGCAGGAGTTCTTAACCAGCGACAAGGATATAACTACTGACACAATTTAAGGGGGAAACGAGATTACAACGAGTGATAGCTAGATATAATACGCGAAATCTGTCTTGGCGACAGACAAATGGAACTTCAGATCTCTTCTTGTGCTCGCCGAGTAGAGCTAAAACTACAACCGCAGACATCGGAACGAGATAACGCCTTTGCGAGCTTTATGTGTATAAATATAGGTGTATGTACGTTGAATACGGTTAATATTCAACTAAGAAGCCGGGTAATTTGGGATTAATTCATATCCCTTTGTCTCTTCTAGTTTAGTAATTATTCGCTGTGAAATGTGGCGTAAGCAGCCCCAGATGTACTCTATCCCGCATGAGGAATAGAGCTGTGTGTGGGAGATTGGAAAGATTAATGGTGAAATAGTTGTGTTTGATACTATCTAGCCTCGCCTATTTAATTGTATTGCAATGATGATGCTTTGCTGCGGTATAGTAATATTGTATAAGAGATTTTAGGGAGTGGTGGATAAAGACAGCAGAAGACAACACGAACAGTCCAAGAATTAATCACTTTGAATAGTTTAGGAAAATTTTTGTTGAAATGTTTGACGAAGTGATGCCCAAAATATTTTATCAGAGCTCCATCAATTTATTCGTAAAATTTTCCCCTTGAAAAAATATCAATTCTGAAGACCTCTTCCACGGATCGGTATATGTCTTGCCTTGGTAATTTGTGGCATCCAGTCAATAAAATGTTTTGCAAAGAAGCCATCTCTTCATTTTAATGCCAAATTGTTTGGTCACTTATAAGGTGTGGAATATAGTTGCTGAAAATCTTTTGATCGCAATGCCAATTGCTACATCTTGAAGCCTAGCAAAACAAATCCAGTCATAAAAGATACAAACTTAGGAGTACAATATCTATACGCATCCATTTGCTTCATTCCTACAACCAAACTCTTCTAGTGACATCGAAGGTTTCCATTGTGCGAGTATCTGAGGGCTTTTAGACTCACAGAATCAAAATTTGGAAGCCTTCATAATAAAAGCTTTCAAGGCCTCATATGATATGCTGTTCCAGTGCACTAATGTAAATGCAAAAAGATTTGCTTCATTCTATTTCTTTCTGTATGCAAACGGCACCAATATTACAAAAATAGAAACCAACAAAATCACCCCTTCATAGAGGATCATAAAATTACTAAAGACATTGCTGACAAAACCACAACTATGACGCCTAATTTTAATATTAGATTTATGCAACATTTTTTTATGCTTTGAACCAGTAATATATCAGATGCTGAAGTCTGCAATCAATTAAGTGAAAGGACTATTTAGGTACAAAGTGCTGAAAATGTCGGATCCAAGCAAAACCAGTTCCTCCTACCAAGATCCTTGCAATGGCCTTTTCCAAGATGATTTATCTCATAATCCAACAAGAAAACGCTCGCTCATAGCATCATGCTACTAGTAGGTCGTGCTTGAAGATCAGATCAGAAAAGGGGTTTTGGAAGTTAAGATTTTTTTAAAGGGCAAACATGGGAAATCCCACCATTCTAAAATATTTTTTCTAAAAAATCCGAGCAATTTTGGGATCAGCATATCCGGTAGATAGCGTTGTAATGGTCTCCATGATCTATATGTCAAATTGCAAGAAACTATACAAATTAACGAGGAAATTAAGAGACTAGCGACCACAAAACAAACAAGTACCTACCTAGAAAAAAAAAAGATTTGTTAAATCTTAGTCTGTCTTCTTCAGCACTTAAATTCACGAATACTTAGTCTTTGCGTGGAAGTACACCTTCGCCAGATGGGCTGGAGAAAGTGTACTTCCACGCAAAAGCCAGATGGCATGGAGAAGGTGTACCTCCACGCAGAGGCACATATTTCTGCTGGCTGGTCGACCACAGGCCAGATATCACTGAAACACCAAATTATGGATCAAAAAAAAAGAAACTTGTTACCACCTGCAATAGGGAGGCATGAACATCTCATCTAGATAACGTGCTTCAATTTTTCAATTTTTTTATCACAGTGTGTCCTGGACTTCTAAAATCCGGTATGTGTGTGAGTATGAAGTTTAATATAAAATTTAGGTCTGGCCACCATTTTTCCGTGATATCTAATCTATTCCTGGCCAATACGTTGAAGCGGTTCCAGTTTCTCTGTTCTTGTGATCGTACACATACTGGACTCATCAAATCCGTTTTCCTTTATGGTCCATGAATATGATTTCAAATGTATTCTGTTAGGTGGCGATTTATGTATGTAACATCATGGACTAAACTTGTTGACACTATTAAGGAGGGACCTATTTCATGTAGGACTAATTCCAAAATCTAGGTTCAAAATTTTGTACCACATGGAAGAACTTGGTCTTGTCAGGAAATAGATGAGACCAAATTCAAAATGAACTGGTAGAACTTGCAAGTTGCTGCTAATATGCTCCAGATATATGTAAGAGACGGTCTTAGGTATCTTGGTGGACTTGTCATTATAGCATTTGCTCTCAGGTTTGGTTTTGTGATTTTTTTTTGACATGTATGTACACCAGGTTTGGATAGATCATAATGAAAAATTAAATTGAATGTATGAAATAAAATAGAATATTCATAAATCCACAAGACCATAATTAGTAGCTTCCTCAAAATTATCATAATTCTACCATGCATTCAACTTGATGGCGAACGGGAAAACTTAATCATATTTTGAGTAACTTAAGCCATTACAGAAAGCTGTAAAGTAACCCACGTTAACGCGCTATAAAGCTAATTACCTACAGCATAAAATTTTCACTTTGTGAATTAATATCCGTTTCATATATGTACAGTACGAATAACATTATCTACTTCAATTTCGTTTATGTCAGTTGCGAATAAATCAAATTAAATTATCTAACTTAACATTTACATCTATCACAATTTTCCCATATTGTACTTTCGAGTATTAAAGAGCCTACTACTCTAGAGATATACAAAACGGACAAAGGAAAATAAATCAGGACATATTATATGCTACTTTGTCTTTTTACGCTTGACAGACCATGCAAAAAATAAATCGAGCCCCTGAACTTTCTAGTTTATCAAGTGACATGGGTACAAATAACGTGAGGGTAACAGGAGTAGAAAAAGAGAAATCAAGATAAAGAAATAGAATGTCATAATGTGAGTGACAGTTGAGAAAGGAATGTATTCAGACGTCATAGGAGATGTTTAGAATTGTAATGAGGTTGGCGTACGTGGAAAACTGAAAGATTTCTAACTTGGATAATATGCTAAAATGGTACAGTTTAGATATGTGTATTCAATGCAAGTAATAGTGCAGATATTTAGTAAATGTTAATTCTAGGAAATCTTACACGTATATCACATTACTTCAGAAAATAGTTGGAGAACTTAGTTCCACAGCCTAGCAATTCTGCTGTGCATACTCCCAAACAATCTCCTAAAGCCAAAACGGCAGTTTTAGTTGCTATTTTAACAAATCCAATTAAAACTGCTACTAGAAGACTAGTAAGAATATTTAGGATGAACGCACAGCAGCTTTTACTCAAAAAACTATATAGGAAAAAGTTGTCAGTTTCCAAGCAAATAAAGGCGTCAGTAATTTCTCCTACATTATCCTACCAAGATCCTTGCAATGACATCTTCCAAGATGACAAAGTTCCTGTTGAAATGTTTGATGAAGTGATGACCAAAATATTTTATCAGAGCTCCATCAATTTATTCGTAAAATTTTTCCATTGAAAAAATATCAATTCTGAAGACTTCTTCCAGAGATCGGGATATTTCCTGCATTAGTAATTTATGGCATCCAGTCAATAAAATGTTCAGAAAGAAGCCATCTCTTTATTTTAATGCTAAATTGTTTGGTCACTTATCAGATGTGGAATATAGTTGCTGAAAATTTTTTTGAATTTTATCTAAATGCCAATTGATGTATCTTGAAGCCTAGCAAAACAAATCCAGTCGTAAAAGTTAGAAAATTAGGAGTGCAATATTTATACGCACCCATTTGCTTCAATTCTGCAACCAAATTTTTCTAGTGATATCGAATGTTTCCATGGCCCGAGAATCTGAGGGCTTTTAGACTCACACAATCAAAATCTGAAAGCCTTCAAAATAAAAGCTTTCGAGGCTTCATATGATATGCTGTTTCAGTGCACTAATGTAAATGCAAAGAGATTTGCTTCACTCTATTTCTTTCTGTGTGCAAACGGCACCAATATTACAAAAATAGAAACCCACAAAATCACCTCTTCATAGAGGATCATAGAATTACGAAAGACATTGCTGACAAAACCACAACTATAAGGTCTAATTTTAATATTGCACAGATCTATGCAAAATTTCTTTATCCTTTGCACCAGTCATATATCAGATTCTGAAGTCTGCAACCAATTAAGTAAAAGGACCATTTAGGTACAAAGTGCTGAAAATGTCAGTATCCAAGCTAAATTAAGTCTTCAATAGTTTCCCCTGCATTATCCTTGCAATGACCTCTTCCTAGATGACGTATCTCATAATCTAACAAGGAAACACTCATAGCATCATGCTACTAGTAGGTCGTGCTTGAATATCAGATCAGAAAAAGGGTTTTGGAAGCTATTTTTTTAAAGAGCAAACATGAGAAATCCCACCATTCTAAAACATTTTTTCTAAAAAATCCAAACAATTTTGGGATCTTCAAAAAAATCAGCAAATCCGGTAGATAGCGTTAGTGGCCTCAGTGGTCTAAATGTCAAATTGCAAGAAACTAGTACAAGTTAACGAGGAAATTAAGAGACTAGCAACCACAAAACAAACAAGTACCTACCTAAAAAAAAGATTTGCTAAATCTTAGTCCGCCGTCCAATGTCATCTGCAGCACTAAAATTCACGAATACTTAAAGTCTTTGCGTGGAAGTACGCTTTCCTCAGATGGCATGGAGAAGGTTTACTTCCACGCAGAGACTCATATTTCTGCTGGCTAACCGACCACAGGCCAGATATCACTGAAACAACAAATTATGGACCAAATAAAGGAAGCTTGTATACCCCCACCAACAGATGTTTTGGTTGAGCGGCTGTTTGAAGTATACCTGCCCATGACGAAAGAACAAAAATGCTAGATTTTTAGAATTTTAGAAAATCTTATACACTATTTCAGAAAATAGTTGGAGCCTAGCAATTCTGCTGTTCATACTCCTAAACAATCTCCTAAAGTCAAAAAGGCAATTTTAATTACCAATTTAACAACTCCTTAATTAAAATTGCTGCTAGAAGGGTTGGCAGCGCAAAAGAGACCCAAGGAGGAACTGTATGAAATGCAGTTAATATTAAGTAGTCAGCAGTATCAACTTTAGGTGAAGGAAAATCTAAATTTGAACATACAAACAGTAAGAATATTTAGCATGAACGCACAGCAGCTTTTACTCAAAAAAATTAATAGGAAAATTGTATCTTTTCGCATTCAGAAGGAAGTTTTCACAAAACTGGAACCTGGCGACAAACGCAATACACTTATTTTCAGAGACCATCCCTATAAAACAGTCGAAAAACTTAAGAGCAGAAATAATTTTGTACAAAATATCTGGAAGCGGTTGGTGAATGGATATCACTATCCTTAGAACATTGTTGACCAAAAAAAAACTCAACTGCAATTGCTACCAAAGCTGTTGACGAAACGGTGAAAGTGCTGCAATATCATCTTGCTTCCTATTCAATAGGACTGGTTAGATAGAACAGTCAGGCTAAAAGCAAGACAGCCTCCCTGAAACTTATCATGACAAGGATTTCAGCTCGATTGATATTTAATTTGTTCTAGTCTGTGTGTAGTTTGGGATTCATTAAACCGTCACTGTTTCTTTTCGATCAACGAATCATGGCTGAACATATAATGAAGGGAGAAATCAAGAACAAGATTGCAATGAATTCCTTCCAACGCCCAAATTAAAATGAATAAATTTCCGTTGTTCTAGCCGGACAAGAATAAACCTCCACCACGTTTACGCGGTATAAATAAAGAGAACAGCAGGTCACAACCTTAAATCCGGTACCAAATCTAACGGCGATAAAACAGCGCAAATAACACGTTTGCCCCCTTTGAAATGGCTAAAATAAACTAACTACCCCAGTGTGCGGTAAAGCAACTCGGTGAGTGCACAGCTACAGTTAACGAGCTTGTTCACGCCACTAAACGATCTCCACGTTCTATAAACTTCCCACCGCACTATACGTTGGTCTAGTGCCAAGCTCACTGACACGCCTTAGCAATAATAATAATGTATCAGCGTTTTTGCATCCGTCAGATACAACTTGAAATATTTCGGTCGGGATAAAATTTTCGACGCCGAAATTGCTGAGGTCGACTAAAAATAGGATAAATCGTTTGCGGATTTCCTGTTTCTAAATATATTGAGTGGTTCAGGTCTAACTAGAGAATGGTGATGCCGGATTCGAGCACTACAATCTGTGTGAATTGGAAAAAAAAAACTGATTCAAATACAATCTCGACTTGTCAACGTCTTCAATTCGCGCATGTAAATTGAAAATTTAGAATGATGTAGTGTCGCTATTAACTGATATTACAGCAGTGAGCGATCGATGTTCGATACGCAATAAAAGGAAATTGATTTCAGGTTTTTTCGTACTTGTATCTAGACGACGTGAAAGTGCCGACGATAATTGGTTTGCGTCAAAATTAGCCAGAAACAATCATAAAAGTCTTGGTCGAAGCGATGTGTCACCTACATGTCTTACTATTAGTAAAAATACTTTAAAAAGAATACAATCTAACACAAAAAATTAAGGAAATAAGGAATGCTTTCGAAACCATCCCGTTGGTCGTTTTTCCCAATATCGTCATAGCTTTTTGACATTTACTGGTAGACTTTTAATCCCGATATTGTAAATATTATGACCAAATAACTCTAAGGCAAATTCTCTGATACCCC
>SMLS01060429.1:0-16813 GCA_004785975.1 Popillia japonica
TGCATTGATAGTTGCGTCTCTGCTCTTCTACGGTATGCATGTGGTTTTTATAGATCCTATTTTTTAGACAGCCAAACATAAAATAGTTTAATGGTGTTAGATCAGACAATCTAGGTGGCTCTCTTTGCACTTCAACGATCCTGTCAGCAAAAAGGTCTTGGACATATGCAGTGCGCTGGAGCATTATCGTGCTGAAAAACACTTGTTGCTAATGTTGTGCAGTTATAGTTTCCTCAAAGAAAATTGGTCCTATCATTCGTTGCCTGTACATAGCAAACTAAACTCCAATTTTCACGAGGTGCAATTGGGTTTCTCAAAATTCATGTGGATTATCTGCAGACCTTTCGATAATTTTGTGAGAAAGAAACTTTATAGGGATGCAAATGTAATTTTTCTCCGACAGCTCATTGCGCTGAAGTGTATGATAAGCCTGTAAAATTATAAAATATACTAAACTATTGCAATTAATGTTAACTGTGATTTTTTTACCTGTTTGTTGAGCTCACTGACGCAATAGTTTTGTGGGACTCCGATCTAGACGACCAGATGACTTGCCTTTACAAGCACTTTTTATTTCTCGAAAGCTGTTGATGAGCCTTCTTAAAATCAAATCATCGAATTCTTCATCTAAAAGCTGTACACGGAGATCCATGCCCCTTCATCATTCCGCTGTTCATTTTGGAAATAATTTTTCAAACTGAATTTTTCCTGTATTGGTAGCTCCTCCAGAGCTGGTTGAGGCAGTGAATACTGTTTGATTAGAATTATTGCCAAAGAAATCAATAGAAAGGTACGAATATATGCATATACCTACATATAAACGTTTCATGGTCTATCGCAAGAGTAAACATACGATTTCTTTCTCGGAAGATGTTGTAATGACATACTTTCTAGACCTTTGTTTAAAGATGAAATCTTCAACATTATGGGCCAATTAATCAATGTTGAAGACAATTAAATACAATGCAATTAAACAGAATATAGGTACATATTCAAAACTTCGTCCTTTATCGAAGCGGCAAGCTCAAGGTTATAGGGCAAAAAATCTAAGATTTTAACGAAGGCAGAAAACGAAAAATTTATCCAGGAAGCTCCAGATAAAGAATATTTAATGATTAAGGTAATTTACAAGGTTTTAATTTTTATTTAGATTACACATTTATTTATTTATTAGGTGGCTTTAATATTTGGTATTTATGTGCGCCTGTAGAATAGATGAGTTAGTCCGAATGACTCTAAACGATACAGAAGACCTTGAATTTAAGCTAATTAGCATACCCGATTCGAAAACCAACAATTCAAGATTATGTGTAGTTAATTCACGTGGTTCGCATCGTTTTCATAGCATGTAGATCGTTGTTTATGGACGCTTGATTGATCGATTTAACTGTTTTGCAAGTTTTTTTTTTCTGTTTGAGCGGAGTTTTTCTTCAATTATTCTTCTAATTTTTAAGTTTACAAAAAAAATCGTATTCTGTCTTGTAACGGGCGACTATAAATGATTGTAAATTTTCGACTTAAGTTGGCAACACTTCTGCAATTTTATATTAGCACACCTGATTTTTAAATTTAAATTTGTCAAAGTAAAAGTCATACAAATAAAACCACTCAATTTCATTTTAACAATGGTATTTACTATTGAGCAAAACACATTTATTGTACTGGCTTATTTTCGAAGCAGCTTACAAAATTATGACGGTAATTGGATATATTTGCTGCAATCAACTTTTGAGCAATTTGTTGCAATGTATCTGGAGGGCCAAGTTGATTACCGTACTGGCCGTCCCACTGTTGCCTACACCTGATGTTTTGAATAATATTAATGAACGTGTTGCAGAAAATCCTCATATTTTAGTACGTCGTTTATCTCAACAAATAGGTAAAGTCCCATTATCAATTATTATGATTTCCTTTTAACCTTTCTTACGTCCTTTCCAGAACTGTCCTATGAATCCACTCGTAATATCCTAAGAAAGCATTTACATTTACATCCGTATAAATTTACAATTGTTCAGCAACTTCACCCACCTGATTTCGTATTACGAACACAGTTTTGTTACTGGTATAATAACAATCTGCATAATAATATTGACTGGCAAAATATCACTTTTTATTCGGATGAGGCTTGGTTTCATCTGTCTGGTTATGTTAATTCCCAGAACTTTAGAACTTGGTCGGCAGAGAATCCGCAGAACTTAATCCAAGTGCCATTGCATCCAGTTAAAATCGGTGTTTGGGTGGCAATGTCACGACAAAGAATTATTGGTCCGATATTCTTTCAAGAAACGATTAATGCTCAACGCTACCAAACCATTATTTTGGAATCATTTATAAACCAATTGGATGACATAGAGTTAACGAGTGATTATTTTCAGCAAGATTCAGCTACAGCACACTGCACAAATAACAATTACTTATTTACACCAATTCTTCCCAGACCGTTTGATTAATGTAGCTTTGTGACCAAGTAGATCTCCCGATTTGACGCCGCTAGATTTCTTTTTGTTTCCTTATTTGAAAAACAGAATATACCGGAATCAAATACAGAATTTACGACAGTTACGGAACACTATTGAGGAGGCAATAGCAAATATAGGACCTGAAATGTTAACTAATGTAAGTATTTAACAATTTATCACGACGAGTACAGTGTTGTTTAGCAGTGGAAGGTCGACACTTTGAGCATATTCTTTGAATAATTTTTGTTTAGTCGTTTCAAATATGCGTTCAAAAAACTTGTTTCATCCATCGTTTTCCATAAATCTTCCTTCTGGTATTAGTAAACAAACATGCATAACCCATCCATATGATATAAATAACATACCTAACATACAAAGTTGTAGGTACGTACACTGAGAAAAATGTGACAGCAAAACATTTTATTTAGAAATTTATACTTATGAACAGTATAAATTGTATTAAAATTACGAACACTGTGTTTAATGGCCAACAACAATTTTGTTCCTAAAATCTTAAAACAAAATGTTTTAAGATTAAAACAAAAGGTTTGCTACATTTGATGAAATTTTTAAATAAAAATAATTTACAACATCTAGCAAAACTAGTTCATTGGTTTTTAAAAGTATTTATATTGGTTTTTAAATAAAGGTAGTTTCAATTTATGCACGTTGGAACACTAATGAAATGAGAGAGAGAAGGTTTAAGGCGCTCGTACGTAAAAAGAATGAGATGCAGTATGACGCGGTCTTTGTATTTGTGAAAAGGTTGATATTGGCAGTAAAACATCGATAAACACCACGTACTACCTACCTACATATTTCGTTTGATTTTGTATAAAATTATTGCTAATTGTAGTACAAGCAATTTACTTAAAGTTACTATAAAATATAGTAAATTGAAGTATAATAGGTACTTAATTTCCAGGAATAAATTTCTTGTTAAATTTAGTAGGCTATGTTGCTGTCCAATATATAGCAATAAATTATACTAAAATGCAGTATATTTATACTTATAAATACTATAAATTTTTCCCCGTGTATTATTATATACAATGAATAACCTGGAATAACCAGGCAAGCCAATTTTTCAGTGTTGCCAAAGTAAATAGTTGTTACAAATATTTATAGTCACTTGGTACTTCGATCTAAATCTAGTACACGTCCCCTTTTGACATTTCAAATTTTCAATTCTCTGCTTTCCTGTCATTAGAAAACCTTTTAGGCATATAACGGGCAAAATCAAAATGAACGATTTATACTGGATATTGTTGGCAAATTTATCGTTGTTACCGATTTCAGTGTATGGATGTTGGGGAAGTGGTAAACCTACTACGAGACCTCCCGCAACAAAGAGAGATCCACGCCAATTTCTTGTCGGATTAGCTAAATGGAGTGACAAAGAGCTGTAAATCTATTACACCGGGACTATAGTACGTGCGGAAACGATCTAATTTGTGGCAGTAGCCAATTATGAATGTTTAAAACAGTTTGGTAATCACAGTGACATTAAGCTTGTCAAATGGAGTAAAAGTCCGAACGTATGATAATTGGAAGAGTACTACATCTGGAAGTTCGAGACAAATTTATTGTAATCACTCCCTCCAACAGTTTTATCAGCAGAGTTGTTAATTAGAAATGGTTCTCTCCCGACTAAGTAGTCGGTGATTGAAAAACAAGTTACTATATATGTATGTAATTAGTCAAGTCTGTCAAATGCTGTCAAATGTTAAACACTTTATTTGATATCTTTTATTAAAAACATTTATTACAAGCGTTACTCTGTGTTAATTTCTATCAGGTTATGGGCCCAGAATTGTAGAGGCATACCTGAGTAAAAAGTTGTTTTAAAAAAAGATATATCGTTGAAGCGAGGTGAGATTTGGTCATTTGTTGTCAAATCGAAACGGAATAGTAAAGTTTATCACTTGACTGAAATGGCATCTGAGAGCTCGATAAACATTGAAAAATTAAAAGGTAGCGAAAATTATCACACATGGAGATTCGCAATGGAAAACGTGTTGGATTTCTGTGGATTAGATAAATGTATTACTAACCCATGTACCGAAACGGATGAAGTGAAATTAAGGAAAGCGAAGGCACGCATCGTTCTGTCAATTGACGAATCCTTGTATGTACACATACAAACCTTGTCTACCGCAGAACAAATATGGAGTGCATTAAAGGAGCTGTATGATAATCGTGGTTTGACTAGGCAGATTGGGTTGCTACGGAAGTTAATAACAATTCGCCTGGAGAATTGTAGCTCGATGGCAAACTATGTAAATGAAATTATCGGTACAGCAAATAAGTTGAAAGGTGTTGGCTTTGATATCACCGATGAATGGATAGGAATGGGATAGGAGCTATTATACTGGCGGGTTTGACTGACAAATTTAAACCATTCATAATGGGTATTGAAAGCAGTGGCGTCAAGATCAACGGTGACATGATTAAATCCAAACTTCTTGATGGAAACTATAGTGAGTCCGCAGAAAGTGCATTATATAGCAGAAACAAGAACGGAAGTTCAAAGAAAGGTAATCAGAATCATAAACAGCAGCTAATTTGTTATATTTGCAATCGGAAAGGACACATTTCCACTCACTGTCCAGAAAAAGGAAAAGTGGTGGGTGCTTCAAAGAAATTCGATAAGCGTGAACCAAAGGTTGCGTTTAGTGGTACATATTTTTCTTACTCAAATAAATTGAACTCTATGGAATGGTTCATAGATAGTGGCGCAACACACCACATGACACCAAATGCGAAGTGCTTGTCGCAGACAAGCAACTCAGATGTTAAAGAGATTACCGCAGCAAATAATGGGAAAATGAAGGTAACAGGAGTTGGAAATACCTGCTTTCCAGTAGATGGAGTGGATGTGAATGTAGAAAAGGTGTTATTGGTACCGGAATTGACAGCAAACTTATTATCAGTGGTCCAAATTGTAAATAAAGGCAATACGGTAGTGTTTAATCGGGACGGTTGCAGTGTTTACAATGAGAACAATGAATTATTAGTGCGTGCAGACTCATCATCCGGTGTCTACAAACTTAAAAGTGACCACGCATGAAGCCTTGTTGTAAGTGACACGTCAATAGACCTGGTGACCTGGCATAGGCGGTTAGGACATTTAAACTTTAATGATATACGAAAAATGAATGGGCAAATAGTAACTGGTATGAACCTTTCGAAGACAAATAGCATGTCAATCAATTGTGAAGTTTGTGCGGAAGGTAAACAAACCCGACTACCTTTTAAGCATGTTAGCAAAAGGGCTAAAAACTTGCTAGACTTAGTCCATACTGACTTATGTGGCCCGATGGAGATGGCATCAATAGGTGGAGCTAGATACTTTCTAACATTTATCGATGATCATTCTCGGAAGGTATTTGTGTATATCTTAAAATCTAAAGCAGACGTGTTAGACGTGTTCAAAGAGTTTAAAGAAATGGTTGAGACACAAACAGAACGCAAAATAAAGATTATACGTACGGATAATGGCACAGAATATTGCAACTGGGATTTTAACAAATTTTGTGCAAAGTATGGTATTATCCATCAAACCGCAAATGTGTATACGCCACAGCAGAACGGTGTCGCGGAACGAATGAACCGCACCATAGTGGAACGTGCTAGATGTATGATCTTTGATGCGAAACTAGAGAAACGATACTGGGCGGAAGCTGTAAATACAGCTGCATATCTAATAAATAGATCGTTTAATTCGGTATTAGGTGACAATACGCCAGAAGGAATTTGGGTTGGATCAAAGGTAGATCTAAGCAACATAAGAATTTTTGGATCATCTGTTATGGTGAACGTACCCAAGCCACGCAGGCAGAAATGGGATCGAAAGGCCAGAAAAATGGTTTTCGTAGGATACAGTGACAGTACCAAGGGATATCGATGTTTAGACCCCACAACAAACGAAGTGATAACGACCAGGAACGTAATCTTCTTGGAGACCAAACCAGCAAACATCGAGGAAATTGAAGATGTTCAATCGATTCTGACAGATAGTTTGTCCAACGAAGAGAACAACGAGAATGAAGAGGATCCAAACGATGCATCCAACGTACCAGAGCGGATGGTGACGCAGCCAACTGAAGTTCACGATGAACGCAACGTACCAGAGCGGAACGTTCGACGCTCAAGTCGGATACCAAAAATCAAGAAATCGGATGATTTCATATATGTTGCCAGTGCAAGTGAGTTGGATAACGATCCAACTACAATCACAGAAGCACTGTCATGTAACGATCGCAAAGACTGGGAAACGGCCGTACAAGCTGAATTACAGTCATTAAGGGATAACAACACATGGACATTGGTAGAATTACCAAAGAGACGCAAAGCAATTAGAAATAAATGGGTTTTTAAAACCAAATATGATGACAACGGGCACGCAATACGACGAAAAGCTCGACTGGTCGCTAAAGGTTGTTCACAACAGCCCGGTGTCGACTATACCGACACATACGCACCAGTTGTCCGCTACACATCTATTCGTTTTCTAATTGCACTTGCCGTCAAAAATGGTCTAAAAATAGATCAAATGGACGCCGTTACAGCTTTCTTGCAAGGTGACCTTGCGGAAGAGATCTATATGGAACAACCGGATGGATATGACGACGGAAGTAGTAGGGTCTGTCGATTGAATAAAGCACTTTATGGTCTGAAACAAAGCGGTCGTCAGTGGAATTTGAAGTTAGACCAAATGCTAAAGTCATTCGGACTCATCAAATCCCAAGTGGAACCCTGTATATATTTTTCGGAGAAATCGCAACTGATTGTAGCAATTTATGTTGATGATCTTCTGATTTTTTGGAAAGACATCAATGACCGTGATAATTTAAAAAAGGCTGTGAGTGAAGCTTTCCATATGAAGGATATAGGTAAAGCAAAACACTGCATTGGCCTGAATATTACATACGATGAAGAGGTTAAAGCGATCTCACTAGATCAGTCAAAATATATTAAGGAAATATTGGCTACGTTTGGAATGGCAGCATGTAAGCCGGCAGCCACTCCCAGTGACCCAAGTCAGAGGTTATCCGTTAGGATGTGCAACACAGATGAAGTAATGGAGAATGTTCCGTATCAGGAAGCCGTAGGTAGCCTCCTATACTTGGCACAAGGCACAAGACCGGACATAGCACATGCCGTAAACGATGTAAGTCGCTTCAATTCCAATCATGGGAAAGCTCATTGGCAAGCAGTGAAGCGAATTTTTAGATATTTGAAAGGAACAGTACATTTAAAACTTCGCTATGGTAGCAATAAAGAATTAATTGGCTATTCGGATGCAGATTGGGCTTCGGATGTCGATAAGCGGCGTTCATGTACCGGATATGTATTCGCAATGAGCGGTGGGGCAATATCATGGTCGAGTAAGCGACAACCGACTGTGGCATTATCAACAGCCGAAGCTGAGTATATGGCCTTGTCTTCGACCATTCAGGAAGCAATGTGGTTGAAACAGCTTGCCCAGAACTTAGATACAAGTTTCAAGACTAAGCCAACGACCATCGTATGTGACAACCAAAGCGCAATTAATTTAGCTCAATCTGATGGATATCGAGCTACATCGAAGCATATAGATGTTCGACATCATTTTATTAGAGAACGGGTAGAAGACCATGCTATCAACATTATGTATGTCCCAACACAAGAAATGGTGGCCGACAGTCTTACTAAAGCTGTTCATAAAGGAAAGGCGCAGTTTTGTGCTATAGGGATGGGGCTAGTTGATAGTAATGAAACCCAACATTAACATGTTCTTAGTTTTCATTAAGTGGGAGTGTTAATTAGAAATGGTTCTCTCCCGACTAAGTAGTCGGTGATTGAAAAACAAGTTACTATATATGTATGTAATTAGTCAAGTCTGTCAAATGCTGTCAAATGTTAAACACTTTATTTGATATCTTTTATTAAAAACATTTATTACAAGCGTTACTCTGTGTTAATTTCTATCAAGAGTCGAATACGTTGTGTACGAATATAGTGGAAAAGATAAGGGCTGCTATCTAGCATATGTAATTAACGCATCATGAAAAACAGTACAAAATTCGATTCCAGTATATATGAGTGGCGGATTTCCTAAAATCACCTCATATGCATGTATGTTGGTTACGTTTAGTGCTATTATCGTGCTCTATAATTGCTCTCTAATTTCAAAGCTGTCAAAACGTGTTAGGGCTAGTTCATAGCTCTCCGTTTGTCCGTCTGCGTTTATACGTTGACGGATGAAAATTTTGTTGCGGTTCATAGCATTGCGTCTGTAACGTACGTTTATTGACAGATCAATTTCCTATGCTAACCGTTTTGTTGTGACAGGTCTAACCTCACTTTTTTCGTAAACGGATGAACGGACGCGTACAAAGTTCAACGTCGGTCAACTTTATCCGATATCGGATAGACTGTGAAGCACATAAAAATAACGTGCTGTGATTGGTCAACGGACAAACGCAAACGGACAAACGGAGAGCTCTGAACTCCCCTTTATGTATGATTTAGTGGTAGATCATTAAATATTCTTTTAGACGTGTTAATTTTTTATTGGTTTTATTTTAGTTAAGGTTATAGAAGAAACAACTTAAATCTATTTTTGAACTATTTTTTTATAAATTTACAAAGAAATCTTATCCTTAGTTAAAAGAATACTATCCTATAACAAGTAAAAGTACACGGGGAAAATGGACAGATTAAGAAAGATATGGAAAATGTAAAAATAAGATTAGAAATACTAGAAAAAGAATTAATAACATTGTGGTAACTGGTCTTAGAATAAATGCAAATGAAGAAAGTTCACTCACAGAAGAGATAAAACATTTTATAGAGACTCAAATTAAGGTAAAGGCGGAAATTAAGACAGCATACAAATTAGGACCGAAAACTTGTTTCGTAGAGCTGCAAAGGAGAGAATAAAACATAGCGGAATAAGAGATGACTAAGAGAAAGAAACAATGAGAGGGAGTATATTAACGACGACCTTACACCAGGTGAATGAAATATAAGTAACACATTAAGGGACGTAGCTAATAAAGAAAGAAAAAACGCAAAAACCAGGTCAAAATAGGCGATAGAAAAATAATAAGTATAAATAATAAATGGTTTAAATGGAATAAGAATACAAAACCATTAGAGGAAACATTGGATAATATAAGAAAACAGGCAAAAAATTAAATAAGAATGAAGCGGTTGGATATATGAAGATGGAACTGGCAAAAAAAAGGTTAGGTGTATGGACGAGCAAATATCTGATATGCAAATAGGAACATGGAATGTAAGGGGAACATATGAAGAAGGAAAGTTGAAACAGGTTGTAAATGAAATTCAAAAATTTAAATTTCACATAGTAGCCTTACAAGAAACGGAACAAAAAGGAGAAATCATAATGGTAGTTAACACAATGAGAAATAAATTAAATATAATTTACAAATTCAATGTCATCCTATGACAAATATAAAAGCGACTAGAATTTGATGCATTTGACAACGTTGCAGTTAGATTACTATAATATTCGTTGCGGGAAATTTAAATGGGAGCTGGATTCTGCAGGTTTACCTAAATTTGATTCGTTTTTTGGACTTTCAAGAAAGCCGTAACCTGAAGATACTGGCTAATGTCAATGTTTTTCTTAACCGATAACAACATTTGCAACATACAATACCGACACCCACCATAATGAGGATGGTCCAATCTAAAACGTCCTCCTTGGACCTTTCAATTTCTTCATTCTGTACATTTCTGTCATTAGTCATAAGCTACATTGACATACATATTACGAGGAAAATCGAAATTAACGTTTTAAACTGGATATGCTTAGTAAATTTATCGTTACTATTCATTTCAGTGCACGAGTGTAGTGGTGGTGGTGATGTCGCAACCAAATATCAGAAATAAATCAGAAATAATAGACAGATATTCAAGTTACATTAGTATGTGAGGTTAGGCGTGAAGGCAAGTTTGTCTGTATATCCGACAACGCCGTAAAATCGAACGTCACGATTTATTGATGACGTGCATTGGAACTTATCCTTTTTTTCGACGGTTCATATTGTACCTTACTTCATTCATTATTATATATTTAAATGTAATATCACCGATGACAATAGTATGTACTTGTAAATACTGAAAGAGAATAAGGGCATTTATCTGTGGTAAGATAACAGGTTTTTGTCACAAAATACACCTAACCTATATAACGTTTGTCAGTTTAAGTGCGCAATGCCCATTGGCATAATAATGTAATGGACAGTCTAGTAACTTAAACACTCAAAAAGAAGTGGTGACAACATAGAAAATACGAAGTTAGATCATAGTTTGTACGTTATAATGAAGGATGCACGATAAAAACCACGTGGCAAAAGGCAAAAGCGCGACTTGCAATGATTATCATAAAGCAAAATTTATAATCGAATATAATCAAAACTTAAAAACAAAAATATACCTAATACTATTGTTGTATTGTATAAAAAAACGGGTTCAACAAAATAAATAAAACACAAAAAAAGAGAAGATTGTAACAAATTTGTAAGGACAAATCCTAATCTGTCCATGTTGTGGTGCAGTTGAATATTCGAAAAATAAAGTTACGATTTTACATTTTAACTATTTTACAAGTTTTTTTTCTGTTTGAGCTGAGTTTTCCTTCGAAAATGCTTCCGCTTTTTTATAGGTACCTTATTTTTTATTAAGAGGGCCAAATGATAAAATACGATTCACATTAGGCAAATTAGACTGGTAGCTATTTTGGCGGTAAATTTAAATGATGATGGAATTAGAATCAAATACATATGTATGTAAAGTACTCACTCGTTATTTACACTTGCTATTTCACGTATACAACACATTTATAAAAAAATTAGTATACAATAATTTTAATATGTATTTTATTATTTGCATTATCAAATATATTAACATCAAATTTGTATTTCATAAATTTAAAATTGATGTTACATACTATTATAAATTACAATAGAAAGAAGCACTAGCTGGTTCACCAAACTACATATCGACAAAGACTGGTGTAACTTAATTTTTCAAGAATACCTATTATATTTTAAATGAGTACATAATTCTACAGTCCTTCAACAGAATCGCTATCACTGTTCATACTAAAATCATTGTCGCTGATGTCATCATTTCCAACCAAAATAATAAATGGGGCCACCACATCATCTATTAAGCCATCTAACTTGCTCATTTTGCCTTCTTCCTTGATTACATGTTCTACACATTTTGTCCACGTTTCTGAGGTTAACAAAAGTTTCCACTAACCCCAACCGCACCACGGAGGGATCAAACGGTATTTGTTTTTGAAATAACGATTCTTGCATTTCTGCTTTTCGTGTTAAAGTTGTTGGTATTTTTTCCCTTTTCCTGCTATAGTAAGATGCATTATCCATTACAATATCACTATTGACAGGTAATTTCTTTAAAATATTATTGAACCACTCCTCAAAAACATTTGCATCCATTTCATCGTGGTAATCGACTGTTTTTCTTACTTCAAATAGTAGTAACCCATCTGTAACCTGTAACCCAGTGTCTTCCTTTACCAGTAGGATTTTTTAGACCAGTAGTTACACCATCTATAAATGCTGGGCTGCGTGTTGTAACATTAACATCTACCCACACTTTTGCTCTTGTGTGCCCTTCATTCAGCCATGTTTCGTTTAAATAATAGATTGGGCTTTGTTCATTTCTATATTTTGATGCCGAAGATAAATATCTTCGTCTCCACAAAACAACATCATTACGTTCGAGCAGCAAACTATTACGATTGCGTTTTAAATATCTGTAGGTAAATACATACTCTGTATTATATGAAACACTTAAACAATTAATAGATACCCAAACTTACCTAAATTAAGCATTTTCATTAATTTAGGAAAACGTTGAACGACTCATTGGAGGTACCTATATTTTGATCTTCGCTTATATTCTTTATAATTTTGATTAACATAGGAAGCTCGCCATCGTAAAAAAGCTATGTATGATTCTTCTTATCATGTAGGTATTTAATAGTGTCGTCAAATGTTGGTAGCTTCCCCTCCCCCTCTCCCTCCCCCCGTCACTCTTCCAACTCGTTTTAATGGTGGTGAAACTAGACCTTTAGCTTTATACATATTCACCAAGAATACGGAAAACATTTGTCTTCGAAATACCTATCATTATTGTTAATAAATGTAAATACATACACACACATACATATATTTATAACTATTTACGTCCGTTACCTAAAGTGTTTGCTACTTGGAGTGTTATCTGTCTTTTCTTTATTGTAGGATTACTACCAGTAATTTTCTTGTGATAACTTGCTTTTCCCGTACATGTCCACGCCCCAAAGTAGCATGTGTTTTTGGAGGCGATATGGATAATCCACTTGTAACTAGACTGTGGATCCATTTTTACAAGCAAATGGTTAAAAAAAACTGATTTTCTTGTTTAATTGCAGTAGAAACACAAAAAGATAAAGGTATTTAACGAAATATTTACTCAAGCAGCTGTGTTTACAATATGGCGTCGTTAAAATCTAGTAATTTTGGTCAGTGTAAACATGATGACCGGCAACAAACCAATCGTAAGCCTGTATTTTGGCGGGCTATTTTCGATTAGGTCCTCTTACTAAAAAACAAAGTAGGTATAGTTGGCCAGCAAAAATCGTATTCTGTCTGGTACGTCGATCTAGTAAACGTTTCCCTTTGACATTCCACATTTTCATTCTGTACTTTTATGTCATTAGAAAACATTTTTGGCATATAACGGGCAAAATCAAAATGAACGTTTTATACGGGATATTATTGCTAAATTTATTGTTAACACCGATTTCAGGGACCGCATGTAATTCTAGTTTCATTGGTAATATTAATTATATATCACGGAAGCCATTTGAATATCTTGTCGGATTAGGCAGATGGGACGACCAAGAAATTTGGGTCTATTGCACTGGGGCGATAGTACGTGTGCCTGGATACCACCATCATATGGTAATAGCCAATTACGAATGTCTAAAGCATTACCAGCACTACGCACAGATTAGACTTGTGAAGTGCGTGAAACAGAACGGACTGATGACCGGAGACGTAACACACCTCGAAGTTCGGGACAATTTCATTCTGATGTCAGCTTCACCCTTATTCATTAACGCCACGGAATATATTGAGTTCTACAGTAGGGGCGACGAGAGGAGTAGCCATCTGGTATATCTACATCGGTTCACTCTGAGGCAATTGGCAGTACAGGTACATCCCCGACCTCCAGAAAAACGACCTTTTTTAGAAGATAAGTTTTGTATGGACGGACACACATCGTATGATAATTATAACAATTTTTCAATTAATGGTCTGAAATGTTACAAACAAGAAAAATCGATACAACAAGAGACATGTCAATTAAATCGTGGATATTTAGTCGTGAATTACAAGCTCAACGTTTTGTTCGGAATCGGATTGCCAATGGGCGAGTGTCATAATTCATTCAACGCAAGATACATACGCTACATTAATTTAACTGGAATCGTCCAATATCAGTATTATAGCGCATTTCCGAAAATCACAATATCATATACATGTATGGTTGTTGCGTTTAGTGCTGTGGTCGTGCTATAATTTGAAGTTGAATTTGCGAAAAATAAAGTTAATTAAAGTTAAATAGAGATACAAAATTATTGCCGTAATAAAAAAAAACTGTTTTCCGGAAAAATGTATACTTATTTTAATGAGTAAAGGTGACTACGTACAAATTTCATACATTAAATCAATTTTCTTGCTGGTTCATGTTACAGTTCACTTCATTTATTTATGTTATTTGTTTCAAATCGTTTATATTTAAATATATGACCGACAATAGCATTTGTAACTAGCCACCGGTGGACCAGCGCGATCAGTAGACCAACGCGTACAACAGATCACTTGACCCAATTGGTCATTTTGGCCAATCGACCACTTAATCCAAAAGATCGTTTAGGCCAACCGACCGTTTAGGTTAAGAGACCATTTAGGCCGATTGACCGTTTAAGTTAACAGAGCATTTAAGCCAACCGACTATTTAGGCCAACGGACTCATTAGTCAATCGGCAAGCTATTCTATTTATCTAAACCTTCACAACACTTTCCAAATGTGGCAAACACGGCTCGGGCTACGCCCTCTCTATATACAGAGTGGTGTCCACATTAGAGCTGTTTTTATATGATAGCAAAATCCTCCTTGAAATCGTTTGGAAATTGTTGCAGTAATTAAACAATCATGCCAGTTCGCATTAACTTGTTGTTCATTTTTCCATGGTCAATTACTAAAAAAGCAAGTACATAATATTTTATTTTGTGTTTAAAAACTAACTATACAGGTTGAAGTAGAAGCTGAAACTGAAATATGCTATACCTTGGCCTGCATTTGAAATGTTTGTGAAATTATGCACTACTAAACAAATACCTTCGAAAAGCTTTAATCGAAGATGAGTACATCTGATGGATGTACAATCTCCCCTCAATGGTGATTTCAAAAACGAGCTGCTGAAAAACTTTTCGAAACTTCACATAAAAAATTTCATAAAAAATTTCATCTAGATAAAATAGTTTTGTTAAAATTTAGAGACATAGACAATTATGGATTGGTGTTTTTGCTTTTAAAAATGAAATGTAATAATGAATAGATAGACATAATTTTGAAAACAGTTTACTACGTATTATTAGTGTTATATAAAAATTTTAAAGTTTGCAAATACTTTATTTATCCACTGTTTAAATGGAGTCAAAATTGTACCTTTAATTGTGCTGTTTCGTCCAAAATTTCCACAGTAATCCCTACTGTATAATAAATAATTTATGCGTAATTAGTATAAAAATGCCCTAATCGCATGTACAGGATATGCTCGAAATAGTTTTTCTCCGAGAAGAGAGAAGAACGCATTCGAAGACATGGGTTGTTCACAAAGTCACCATAAACTGGTAACATATCTGCAAATAGATTTCTTTATCATATATGCTTCTAATTCTGCTGCTGCTACTGCTGGCAGGTAGTAGTAGTAGACTGATTGCTCTTGTTCGATGAGGTATAATTATATGCAGAACTGTTCGGATCCAATTTTCCTGGTGGTGCATATCAAATTGTATTTCTTCGGGCGTATTCTTTTTATCTGTCACAATTCTATCAGCTTCTCCAACGATACCGTCTAATTGGTAGCGAGCTCCAGTGCTTATCTGTTGGACGTGGCTAGTTTCAGGTCATTTTGTAACTACTATTTAATTCTTTGATTAAAAGGCACTTTTCTCTTTATCCATTGAGCTATTACTAATTTTATTAATAATTTTAATAATTAACGAAAATTACATGCAGACAAAAATTAGAATTAAAACTGTATCTGTTTGTTCAATATTCCAAGCTTTATCCAGTAAATTTATTGTAATGAATGTAAATTTATGGTAACTTCACATTCCAATCACATTGTATACTGTATTTCGATCACTTCCCGTTCGATTTTGAGCCAAATAAGTTTTTAAATATTATTTGCACGGTTTCGATTCGCTTTAAACCTAAAACAACACATAGGTACATAGTCTTCTAGTGTAGTAAGAATTGTTTGTCACAGATAACGTTTGCCAGAAATGGCGTTTGTAAAGGCCCCTTTACACCATACTAGATTCATACTTTTTCTATACTATTTTCTAGAAACTAGAAATAGTCAGAAAAAGTATGGTGTAAAGGCCACTTTACAGCAAACTATACTAGATTAGATAGGAAACTACAATCGTTTGCGCCGGGACTTTGTTAACAGCACACTCTGGCGGTCTGAGTCATGTACTTACTCAATTGGCGGATAATTTAAAATTCTATTTGTAAGTAGGCGTTTGTTTGAAGTAAGGTTTGAAAACCGTAAGTTTCATGTCCTGTACCTAAGCACTGAAAAGTGCACAGATACAAGGCGGCAAATTTACGGTTTCAATCCCCTTGAAATAGCCTACAAATAATGTAACGTTAATGTATTCTTGCCTTCATACATACAACATTACTAATTGTGATATTTATATTTTAGAGGAAGTACACATAGAAAAACACATTCGTATTAAAACTAATATTTATAGTAAAGCAAAGAACATAAACATATCATAAAACAATAATATATATATACATTCTGTTCATTGTCTTCCAAAATAAGCTTTTTATTGCGCACTTGCTGCAGCCATAACGAATACAACTGAAATTTACGCAAACATATACATATGCTTCATAAAATATAGGAAGAACTTACGTGTGAATTCTTTGGAAACCCATGCATTTTTACGGCTATGTTTGTATTCGTGCACGTTGGCACGCAACAATAAAACACCATTGTGTCAAACAGCCAAAAA
>SMLS01060431.1:0-11771 GCA_004785975.1 Popillia japonica
TGAGAGTCGCCACCTTACGCACCGCCAATGGAATCTACAAGCGCGCTATAGCAAAACTTTATCCGCTTCCTTCCGAATAAGGAATTTGATATTTCTTGAAATTTATGTTTTCAGTTTGTTACCCATGTAATTCTTATATTTCATTTGAAAGTGTACTCTTTCAAAAGGGGGGGCTATGTTACATTTCATATTTAAACTATTTTTCGCGCTTACTATGTTGGGTCGATACGCGCACGCGCGGATCTTTTTTGACATATAAGTCGAGTTGAGATACGATAGTCTCGATGTAATTTTAGTATGTTTTGAAGTTTCAATAAAACCAATAAAACGATCCTCGTGTTGTCAATTAACAAGCACCCGTAACATTTACTATACAATATTTTCAAAGTATGAAGTTGGACGAGGTTGACAAAGATTGCACGGCATTGACAGCGTTTATAGCCACTTAGAAAAAAGCTTAGCTGCATGATTTCCAGCAGGAATATGCCTGAAGCAATGTCCTTGCCAATATTTATACATAATTATGAAAACGATACTGTTGAGTGATGACGTGCCTGGAGCTATGTAGTTGATGTGAAATGATGAGGACTGTATTTGTAACTCCAGCACTAGTTTTTTGTTTTATATTGAGAGTGTTCGAAGGATCAGTGAAAACTTTAAGACAATGCGTGTATATTTCCAAAACTTTAATAAAACACTTAAAGGCTATGCATTAAACATATTCTTTAATATTTCACAAACAGCAATATGTACTACTATTAGACGGATTTAGGCACCAAAACAATTTACTGTAAAATATGTATGTTATATCGCAAGCTATACTTTCGACTTACTTTAACAAAGTTAATTTAGTTGTAAGGTAAAGTACAGATTCTCCCACTACATGATTACAACACTAGATCACTATCACACACAGGACACCAAGCCATTTGGCATTTATCCAAGTGTTTGGTGTCCTGTGGGTGATAGTGATCTAGTGTTCTACTTCGGTACCAAGAGATCCTGTGAATATTTGTACATGATTACACATTCATAGGTGTTCTGGGGCGCTGTGCCGGAAGCGACTGGCGTGTTTCTTATGCAGAAGCGCATTATTCGATATATGATGGGAGTATCATCCTTCCTGCCGCCCACTGTTCAAACAACTACGCATATTGCCGCTTTAGTCATTGTATTTGTTTGAAATACTTATGTTTTTTAACAAGTATCAGAGTTGCTTTCTGACAGATGGTGACATATACAATGATATGAACACGCGGTCGACGTCTAATATTAGTGTACCTTTTCACAGGACAAATCTGTTTAAAAGGAATCGTTACTATGGAGCTATAATATATTATAATCACCTACCCACGGAGTTAAAAGATATTACTCCAGCTCATAGATTTAAAACAAAACTTAAATCTTACTTATTAAATAAATCATTTTACTGTGCGGCTGAATATATAATTTTTTTTTAAATAACTGTAAGAGTGTATAATTGCTGTGTTTTTATAATGTATATCTGACAATCTCAATGTCTGTAGCACTTGTGACACTAAACTTATTATTATTATTATTATTATTATTATTATTATTATTATTTTATTATTATTGCAACTCCTGCAAGTTCTGCAGCACGGAAGCTGAAAATCCAGAACACTTGGCGTCATAGTGCCCCGTAATCACAGAAATTCGTGCCAGTCACATAGGCAAATGAAAGAGAAATACCTGTTCTGAAACCATCACAGCTATTGCACAACTCTTAAACTGGATGGGGAGCTATCAGTGTAAAAAGCTTTAGCTAGAGCTCATATAGGGGGGCACAATAGACCAATAGGTCGCAGTGCAATAGCACCCTTAAATGAAATCTTATATAAATCATATTCCGCGTCTAGTGAACTTCTTTACATAAGCAGGTTAGTCACTTTTACTAGGTTTAATAGTCTGTGTGGTAAATCTCTTTCCAGTAGACCTGTTAGTAGCGTAGTTGGTCCCGGTAATCACAGTCCCTATTGTTCCAATGCAGCACATTCAAATACAACTCCTCCAGCTCATTGAATAGTCTGCACATAGAGTCGTCACTGTTCTAAGCTGTGCTCGGTTAAGAGTCAGTACATCTTCTACTAAATGATGGGATAGCTGCCTCGTCATCTGTTTGCTATGTAACTGCCCTTCAACGTTGTTCTAGTGCACTTGGTGTGATTTTGTAATCCACTCAGCCACTGCACCACTTATTGCGGTATATGTTATTGCCATACCTGGTTGTGGTACAGTAAATATTGTTGCAAAGCCTTTTCTTGCCAACTTGTTTGTTAATTCATTGCCCGGTATGCCCTTATACCCTGGCACCCACACAACACTGTGTTTTGTCAGGGTTCTTAGGGTTTTCAGGCAGTTCCAAGTTAGGTTTGATGTTACCTGATAAGATGCTAATGTGTCTAGAGCCGGCCGACTATACGATGCGATATGAATTAGCTGACCCTTAGGTTGTTTCCCAATGCCGAAAGAGCCCATATCAAAGATAGGGTTTGTGATCATGGTGATTATTCTAGCATGCCCCGACTTATTCTGGGTTCTTTAATTTCCAGCACATTTCAGTCTGTGTTCTCATTCTTACCCCAAGCTCCTCCAAGGGGATGCATAAATTTTAGTTGACATATGTAATCCACTGCCAATAAAAAGTACTTTTTGCTGTGTAATCATTTGCAGTCTTTGAGAGAAGCCACTGCAAAGTCCATTTATTTTAAAACGCTTTTAGTATTATGTTGTATACTAACAATAAGACAAACACTTCACAAGTTAATAAACTTCTCTGTGCTACTTTAATAATTGAAAATTCTAGTATTTAGTAAGACAGCTATAATAATATGTATCTTATTATAATGAAAAGCACTGCTGAACTTACGTCTCTTCACATAAGTCTCCCTAAACTCAGCTGGAGACTTAATTCTTGAACTTTATAATCCTTTACAATATGCACTAACTCTATAATTTATTACAATACTATAATTAAATAATTTCTGCGCCTCTACGAAATGAACGTTTCTATTCTTACAGTCTGCATTCCTATAGAAGTACCCATCTCCAAGAAGAAACTTTATTTATTTATTCGTACAATATACAGCATTTCTGTACTGCAGTTGTTGTAATAGGCAAATATTTGTTAGGTTATTAAACTGCGAATAGCGTAAGCTGCGACTGGAAAATTGCATGTCATGTAACAAGCGACGAAACATCCCGCTGTTATTGTTATTCAGATATACAACAGACGGCTGCTTTTCACGAATGAAATTAGAAATTTCGTTAAGTGCCACCCGGTTGTTATATTTATAAAGGAATGCAAAGGAGGATGCTCGTATTCTTTATGAATGAAATTACGAAAATAATTTTGGAATATAAATTATAAAATTACGTTACCCTGGAAATCATATTAATTGAATGTTATTAACTTCAGACAGGAAGGTCAGCCACAACAATTTCCAGTTTTTTGATGAGGTTTCTCTGCTTTCTTATTCTTTTGATAGTTGAACATAGTATGACGTAGTAAAATATATGATCAAAGTTTGAAAATAATAGCAAATAGTATAACTCGTTGTCCTGAAAGATAACTGGATCTATTAAAATTCTTTAAACATCCAACATTATGCTACAGCCACTACAGAATGTAGAGTTTGATAGTAATCGCACATACGCATTGTATTGGATGTTTTTGTCTGCCGTAAACTGTAAATTTGTTATGAAGAAAACGTCGACGCCTAATTCAGGGCGAACGTTACCGTTGAATATGTTTTATCTCTGAGCGTGGTAAACCCGGCTAAATTACGGATCTTTATTAGGTGAAATAGGGGCGTTGTTCCAGATTACAATCAACACGGGTAGATTTATGGAATACTAGATGTCTTAATTTACCTTCTTCAACGCATTAAATTCTAACATCTTTAGCGTTATACCGCGGCAGATAAGCTTGAGAGAGAACTTCGAAGGGCGTAGTTCGGGATTAGAATCCGTGCTAGTAATATAATAACCGTTATTGATGAGTGTCGACGAAATATGTAATCAGTGAGATTTTATATCGTACTACGCTGGTTCAAAGTAGCTGGAACGCACACTTTCTCTCTAAATACATCCGTTTAAGTAACTTCAAATGAAAAAGCCTGTTTCTCAGTTTAATAAAATTAATAATAATAATTCGTGCCTTAGCATCCCCCAATAGCTTGCGCCAATTACAGGGGGCATCGGCTGGCCATGAGTTATGATTACGCCTGCGACTGTAGACCGACTTAAGATGTTATCTTTCCGCATTTGCCATGGAATTTGGCAAACTACAGAAAACCAAATTCAGAAAGAATATACCGGGGTTCGAACCCGGTACCACCGGACTATGAAGCGAGCGCGCTAGACACTGCGCTACACACCCGGTAAAGGGAACTTTTATGACACATGACGTTTTAAAAAGGAGACACTTTAAGAAATGCGGATATCTTCACCTCATTCATTATTGATATCAGAAAATATAATATTGATGGTTTTTAACTCAAACCGTACCTTTGAGCTCCAAGTATAACGATTTTCAAACGGAATCCCATCAACAAGCTAGACGAACATAGATATGTAGGTATATGTAACTATAAGAAAACAATTATATATTTAATTTACATATTAGCTCTCTTAGTTATGCTCCCTTTTAACCAAATTTTTGCGAAAAATATACAAGTAACAACATTTAAATATCCTCTACCGTCGCGAAATATCTTTGCGTATTCTTATCAGCAATTCCCAAAATAAAATGGACAGTCTAGGAACGACAGAAATTCACGCCCAAAATTGTAATTACTAAAGTCCAAAAAATGTCAGACAAATAAAAAATATTGTACAGCCAAAAAAAAGTCAATTTCAACAAGATTTAAGGACTTTTCACTCATTCAAATACAATGGGATTCAGCTTTTGAAGTTTAGGACACCATGATCATATTAACGACTAAGTTCAAGTTATTATTAAGATTACATTTAGTATTTGTTCGCTGTTGAAACGCATCCACTTCATAATGAGTATTTTGTGTTTTATGGGTAAATTGATTTTTGTTAAGTACTGATTATCATATTTCTATTTCAATAAAACTTTAACATATATTTCTACTGTAGAAATATTAGGTGTAGGAAAAAGTTTGTGGCGTTTTTGCTGATGTACGGTGTCAATTGCAAATAACATGAAACACAGATTGCAGCGACAATACTGAGTGCTCGATGGAAATGTGCCAGTTCAGATGTACACATACATACGTGTGAGTGTATAAACATCGAAATCGGTAAAGCGGTTGGAAAGTCGTTTGCATTTGAAAATGAAGAAACGTAATGAGAAATTGCCTTATATTTTGCAATATGTTAAAGATGAGTCACGCTCTGGTCGTCCAATCACTGAAAAAGCTGACGAAATTCTTGAAAAAGTTCAGTAAGATTGGCATATTTGTTTCGCTATCGGAATGAACTTAAGTATTGACCATAAGACAGTTTTGAACCATTTATACAAAGCTGGCTACACAAAGAAGCCCGATGTATGGGTACCTCATAAATTGAGCGCCAAACCATGTTAGATCGAATTAACGTCTGCGATGCGCTACTGTAGCGCAATGAAATCGAGCCCTTTCTCAAGCATGTTAGCCAGCGACGACAAATGTCTTACATACGACAATCAGCAACGTAAAAGATCGTGAATAAGGGATGACGAATCATCACAAACATTCTCGAAGCCGGGGTTGACGGCGAAAAAAGTAATGCTATGTGTGTGTGGTGGCACTGGAAGGGAATCGTTCACCATGAGCTACTTCCAGTTGGTCAGACAATTGATTCCCATCGTTATTGTAAGCAATTAGACAGATTAGGCCTCGCATTTGAACAAAAACGGCCCGAATTGCACAACAGGAAATGTGGTGTCTTCCAACATGACAATGCTCGACCATACACAGCCTTGATGAACCATTAAAAATTGCAAAAATTTGGTTGGGAAGTTTCAATGCATCCACCATATTGTCCAGACCTGGCACCCTCAGACTATCACTTGTTCCGTTCGCTACAGAACACTCTAATATGTCTGCTAATACAACAGAAACCATAATACTTGTGGTTTTCTAAAAGATGCGTTGAGTATGAAAATATTTTAGAGTTACAATATTGCAGAATGCTCCTTGCTCGCTTCTAAAGCAAGAATCTTAAAATCGGTAAGTACACTTAAATTTTCAAGGAAAGGACTTCTACGATTATACTTTAGCTATGGATCCTCTCCTAGAGCAATACATAGAATTCAAAAGTTCCAAATTTTCTTGGTAACTCTTGCAAAGCGAATTTCGCTAGAGCAATGTTACAGTAGAGTTTAGAAAGCAGCTGTCCCCATCACAAACAAAAAACTATTGGCAACGCTATGGATCATAATCACTTCCAGACAGTAGAAGATTGTTTATAGTATTTCGAAAAAATCCTTACTCTTTAGAATGTAAAATCGTTCAACGCTTGCCACTGTAATTGGTACTATCAAAATTATGTTTGGTAGTTGTAGACATTCCAAAAAAGAATCAGTAATGTAATGTTTCTTTAACGAAAATGAACAAAATTCAAGTGTAGCCTGCTGTTGGTCAAATATAAATTTTAGCTAACAGTAATCAGCAACTGTATCAATTAGGTATATGTTTCCAAAGAATGTTGAAACGCTCAAAATTCCAAAACCGGTTTTGGGTCGTCTCCACACGTGTTTAAAAACGGCTGCGCACGTTCGACTCGATGTTTACGTTGGAGAGAAGAGAGAAGTCTTACCACATCTTATACCAATTTTATTCGTATCCAAATGGTCGCATGGAGGATTCGGCGAATACTTGCGATATTCGTTATCACTGACAATTACTTCACTTTGAAACGGTGATTTTCTAGCAGTTCATCTTCAATAATTCACATGTGTTGAAGCACTGTCGCTTCAATTGGAGCCGCCCGTTTAGCATTTTCCAGGGATTCTTGTCCCAAACGGAAACAAGTTGGCTAATTTTTTTACACTTCAATGAGCCTATCAGGCCGAGAATTTATGGCCTTTTCCGTACCTAGATGCACATTTTTTGCAAGTGTGTTTGTTACTCTCGGCTTCCTTGTGGAATGGTTGAGTTTATTTTGAACACTATCATAAGTGATGTTTTATAGCTAATTGCATGCTAACAGCAAAACAAGTTCAAACACACCACCTACTTGGTAAGTATGCAGTGAGTAACAATTAAATATGCTCATTGCCTTTTTTCTATCTGTATACTAAATACCTAGTACATCGATTAAGTGCTTTTGCAAGTCTTTGACATATCTTGATTCGTGTGTCGCCCACGCCAAGTATAAATTATGATTCAAGAAAACAAGATAAGTGCAGTACATTTAACGCAATCATGATACTTTGCAACATGATGTTGTCTTCTCCCTTCAGCGTGCTTACACTAAGCAGCAAGAAAGTGTGTGGAAATTATTTCCAACAGTGTATTCAGGAAATGTTTAAATTACTGGGGCTGGTTTGTAATTTTTGTTGTAATTGCAGAAACCACAAATTCATTTCTTTACGTTATGTTATATGGAAATTCACTTTTTGCACAGATTTCATAACTTGAGCCTATCTATACGCAGTGTTACATATTGCGTTTACAGTATACATTCATCACGGATACTGTTAACGAATGCTGAGAACGTCGGCTGCGACACGTTGACATATGCAGATTGGAGTAGCTATGTCAAACTGTGAATCATACTGTTGGTAATTGGAACATCTGTCCGCCAGCAGTGGTAGTAGCTCCAGGGTGTTTTGATCTACATGTTAATACGTGTCTACCAGCCACCTTTACTCCAATATACCATCATACATTTAAATTTATATTAGTCACGATAGACTGTGATTTGCTGGCCGCAGTGTACGCAACGGCAAGAGAGGAACGTGCACAACAACTGGTCAATTCTAATATAATCTCTAGAGAGACTTCAACTCGCAATAATATAATTTAACGGGGCTAATTGGACCGTAGGATGGAATTATTAATTATGGCGGGTGTGACATTATTTGAAATTAGTTATAATAATTGATTTATCGTATATTTGTGGATGTATACATATAATAGGACACGAATATTGTATTAGTAGCAGCACCATTTTGTCCCGATATATCGATAATAATTGACGTTTTGGAAGTTTTACAGTCGTGCACCGTATTGTGTAGTAAACATTGGGAAAAGTAATGCGATTACGGGTTGGAATATGACACATTTGGGTATTAGAGTATTTTGGTAGGCCAAAATAAAATCGAACGTTCGAATTCCGGAACATGTGGAATTGAAGCTTGCATCTATGTATAAATTAGAGTCTTTAGTAATTAGGTTAAACGTCTGTGTATCTTCTAGTCTATATTTTTTAAAATATTTTTAAAAACGAGCCGAGTAGGCAATAAACTCGTAATAGAACGCTGGAAGGTACATATATATGCACATATGTATAATAAAATCGACTGATTCAAAATTGTTAAATTAATAATATCAACATTTTTTATTCTGCTACATCGTCTTATTTTTATTTTAACTGCGAAAGAGTAAACAGTCTCCAACAAGTGCGTTTGAAAAAAAATGGTAGAAACAACATAGGTGGCAGTTTTGGGGTTTAAAATATATGACTCTTGTTATTGAGTTTCTAAGGTACAATAACTCACTTTGTAATTATTGTATAAGTTACTGAGTTAAAAACACAATTACAGACGGATCCAAAACTAGCAAAGAGATAGGGGTTGGCGTTCATGGACCTATGGCCAACCTCTCTAGAGCCGTAGGAACATCTCCAACAATCTTTCAAGCGGAGATGCACGCCATAAATCTCTGAATCCGAGAAAATCCAGATAAAGCCGTGAGGGATGCAAACATTTATATATGTATGTACCGATAACCAGACCGCTCTGAAAGCTCTAGCCACTCAGCTTTGAGTCTAAGTTGGTTTGGAAATGTCGGATGAATGTGATGGAACTGGCCACATATAACAGGGTATCCTTAATGTGGGTTCCAGGACACACTAATACCAAAGAAAATGACATGGCAAACGAACTTGCAAGACAAGCTTCTTAAGAAGGAAGTTAAAGACTGGGAACCCAACGAAATGGCATCTCTCTGGAGGTAAGAAGAAATGTATCAACTGGTCGCCAAATAAAAAACTTCTTGATCTAAGAAAATCAGACTTAAGAACCCCCGCGGGCCTACTTGGTCATTGCTATCTAAATAATGACCACCTCAAAAAGATGGGCAAAGCTGATCAAGACACGTGTCGATTTTTCGAACTGAGACAGCCGAGCACACTGTGCGAGTGCGAAGGAATCGGCTGGAAAAGCTTTCAGCATCTGGGACAAGAAATTCTAACGACTAAATAGTTTAAGGCCTCGGCACTCAAACTAATCCTGGGATTCGTTAAGAACATAGGATTAGAACTGTACTAAAGGAATAGGTCAGAGGTCGTAGTGACGAGAGATTATAGGACCTCTACAATCCTATGCAATAAAAGCACAATGAATCGAGCTAAGCATTGTATGGAAGATGAAAAGAATTTAATTCAAAATTAAAAAAAGCAAATAAAGCGCATATTAGCGTAGTGGTTACATTGTTCGAAAGAATAGACTTACGTTCGCCAGTTGACAACCTTTTCCGTCGAAATTAGAAAAATGTCTTGTAATCGGATGAAACAGAAACTAATATATTTAGATCAAATGGTAAGGAATATATAAAACGACACTCTTTCTTGACCCAAAAAAACAACAAAAAAACATGGCTAATCGCAACGGAGGCTAGATCATTATTTGGGATTGCTACTTGGAAGAAAGCTTGGGTCCATTATTTTGAATTTTTGTGCACCCTTGATTGTTTTTATTTCTTGGGAACTACAATGCTTCCCTAAACAGAAGGAGAAATGCTGTTACTGTTAAAACTCGTTCAAGACAACAACTGTAAACATGCAGTGAAACTGATGAAGGAGTGGTTTAAGCAGCAAAAATTGGTTGAAGAAGCAATTGCCCAAATTAAACTCGATAGAGCACCTTTGGGCAGAACTAAAGAAAAAGATTGTGTCCTTGAAAGCCACCAATAAAACTTTACCATCCATCCTGAAAAGTATTTGTACCAATTGGTAAATTCAATACCTCAAAAATGCAAAGAAGCTGGCGGGAACAAAATAGTGCAACTACTTAAATTGTGTAAGTAATATTGTTCAGAAAATTGTTTTTTGATAATATTGTGTTTCTCTTATTTTTGCAAGCCCAAATTCGCAAATGAGGCCACAATTCTATTATTTCTTATCCTAATGCAAAGAACATTACCTTTTTATTAATGTAAAAAAAGATTAAATAGTGATATGTCTATGTAAAAAAAAATTAATAAAAAGTTCCATTTCTGTTATTATATTTAACTATACAGTGTGTTTACAAAAGATGCGGCAATATTAAAGGGGGTGGTTGCCAGACCTGGTACAATTACTGACTGAAAGTAATTGAAATCACAAATACCAAATACTGGTCAATTTCCAAATGATTTCAAATATCGATTACTTGCTGAACCATAATTTTGAATTAGATTACCAAATACCAATTACCAAATACTTTGACAAATCACGATTTTAAATCATTTAACAGATAATTAAGATACTTAAAAGTAATTCAAATACTAAAAAGTAATTCAAATCCTCAAAAGTAATTTAATTCAATTACTCCAAAGTATTTAAATTACTGTAAAGTAATTCAAATATTGACAGTTAGACATGAAGATAAGCTTTATATTTGGGTTAGTATATTTGTTGTAATTTGATAACCTTACGGCATTTAATGGTAGAGCCAATTCCTTTGATATTTACGTCTCCAAAACCACATGGATGATGTTTGAAGTGGCTACCGTTTTTTGTTTCTCTCCCAAGAGAAAAAAAAAAGTTTGTTTGCCCTTGATTTACTGAAGACCTATCCTGAAGGAATAGTCTTTATCATTGAGTGTCGGAATAAAGTTAGCACGAGAATGAGTTTAGATTAGGTCGTTATTGTGCAAATTGTTTTAAAATATCAGTATACATTCACTGCTAACTTTATCTGATAGTTAAATATTTATAAATTGATGTACCGACTAAATGCGGTAGTCTCTGCTATTACGTAATAAAATGTGAAACACACAAATAATTATTAAATATTGAGTTTATTATAAACAAAAGTGAAATACAAAAACAAAAGTAATAATTACGGAGTACAAAAGTATATCCCGTTGAGTTTAATTCAATTACCTAAGAATAATTCGATTACTAAAAATGAATTAAATTATCCAAAAATAATTGAAATACTGTAAACAGTATTTAGGTCCTGAGATAGCGTTAAAAACAAATCATAATTACAATTACTTTTCGAAAGTATTTGCATTCACAAATCACAATTAACATAATACAAAGTGATTTAAAATAAAGTATGTAATTCGATTAATCAAAGTATTTAAATCGTAATCGAATTAATAGGTATTTGAAATACTACCCAGGTCTGGTGTTTGCTCAGGTGATTTTATACAAAAAAGTTCCTATAAACATATGTAGGTCCGCAGCCCCTTCGTTACCGATCTACAGCGTGTTGAAGTTTAATCTAAAAAAAACAGTAAAAATTAGATTTTTCCAAAACAACCTGAGATATCATAATGAAATTTTAGGCGTGTTAATAGCTGTGGGGGACACATACTTTGAAAACAACACGATGTTTTAGTCGTACCAGTGGCGTGCGTATTGGCACG
>SMLS01060432.1:0-38567 GCA_004785975.1 Popillia japonica
ACATATGTATGTATGTACATATATTGTAACTATATATATAACTTTGTGTACATATATTTTAATTTAGGGCTTGGGTTCCTCACATATGTATACTTCTTGCACTGGTAAATTGTTCTTGGATTATTCACAGGTTCCTCACCGATACTTCTTGGACTACTACATTCTTCTTTTATTGTTTACGAGTTGTTTTTTTAAACTGAACTCTCTTATCACTATATTTTTTCAATCCTTTTTTTTACAAATTTCTTGACACTTGACTTTTTGTTTTATATCATGACAACCCATTTTTTTTTTAATTTATGAAATTTCAGTCTGGCAACGTCCAAATGTCATTATCTTTTCAATCCAGCACAATATCTATTAATATACTGATGACTGATGATGAAAATGAATACTTTTCTGCTTTGAAAAGTTGGAAGTTGTCTACAGTTCAGTTAAAATAGCTTATAATAACTTCATGACATACCCACTGAAATTAATCAACCCGAGAGTATATACTATAAATATTTCCAGAAAGAGATGAATAATTGTGTCTGTCTAACAGAACAGGGTTATGGAATTGCAAGTGATATAATACGTTATTATTTGCTATTTATTTTTATATTTTATTGTAGGATAAAATTGCCATGACTGTCGGAGTTATGCTGATTGCTGTATTACCTCTAGAAAACTATTGTTACAGCTCCTGCTGGATATGTTAGACAGTATAGTCTTCTATGCTTCGTATAACCTTATTTCGCCGGTTACTCTAGCAGGGTGTTCATCTAAAAATATATGAAGATATCTTCATCCAAAGCAGATTATGTACACTTTCTCCATGCCAAATTTCTCCCCAAATAGGAATAAGTACCGATTCGATGGTACTTACCTGTCTTCTAGTTGCTAATTTCAATTATTTTTATAAATAAATTTCAGAAGTTTTTTATATGCAAAAACAATGCTTTTTGAAAATAAAAAGTCAAGATTATTAGTGAAAGAATACTTAAATTTACAATTCAAACTAGAAAGCAATCGATGTCCTCCATAGATAGGTCAATTGCTACGAATGCAATAGTTTGTGCTTATCTTGTTGCAGTGCTTCATCAAGAGCAAACTTAAAGGCGTCTAGAACTCTTAAACTGTTTTGTGACACTGGTAGTCTTTCAGAAAAATCAGACAGCACAGTAATTAAGAAACGTACAGCTTAAGTTGTCAACCGTGTTGAAGAAGTAATAGAAAATGAACCACAAAAATCGGTTCAATACTTGAGTGAACAAATTAACTTTTCTGTTGCTATACAAAGTATTGAAAACTGATTTACTACTTTATCCATACCACGTCACTGCAGTACAAGAGTTTTTAGAATATTGTTACCCACGTAAACTACAATTTTGTAATTGGTTTATAAATATGAACAGTAATAATGGAGAGCGTTAACAACGCATCATCTTTATTGATGAACCATGGTTTTGTAAACCGGGATAGTTAAATTCACAAGATAGAAGAATTTGTAGCAGTGAAAATCCACCTGCAATTATTGAGGAACATCTACATCCAGAGAAAATAGGTGTTTGGGCAGCGATAAACCAAAGGCAAATTATTGGACCAATATTTTTAAATGTGTTACAGTTGAAGGACAACATTCTCAACACTTGTTATAATTTTCAATTATTATTTATTTATTCGTATTCTAAAATACAGAGTCCATTAATATTATTATTATATTATACTTTTCAATAAATAACTATTATTTGTTATTTATTAGTGTAATACATATGTATAAAGCTGTCAAAATATTTACTTCGTTACAGATTAAGTAGTCAGCTTTAATTAACGAGATACTTCTCGTATATGTCATATGCTACTTGATGAACTTTTCAAATAAACGTATGCTATATTATCTTTATATTCGTAAAATGCTCGCAAATATTGATTCTGGCATACAGGGTTAAGAGTCTATTTCGGCCATGATACTAAAGAAATAAATACAACAATTTCAAATATAAGAAATATAATTGATATACCATTATCTGGGCAATATCGAAGTGCTGAGACCACGTAGAAAAATGTGAAGAGGAAGCTGAAAGTGGAATCTGTGAAACATATACATAAATAGGGAAAATCATAAATTCGCAAAACAAACAAAAAATATATAAAATAAACACTTTCTTATTAGTTTATAGCAAATACCAGTCTTTCTCATGTTCCTGTAATATTTATTTGATATAGTGACCTATTAAACCAGATACTTATAATTAATATTGAGAAATATCTCATATCACAAGTACTACATCCTTAACCTATTTTATTTTTCCTTTTCAGTTTAAAAGAGCATAATTGTTAAAACAACCTCTTAATACGTTTGTTCACGTAAAAGTGCTCAACTAAAGTATAGTTAATGTATAATGAGTGTAAAGACAAAAAATTATATTTACTTTCACTTATATTACGTCTGGACTACTTAATATCCTCGTGATTTATAAGAAACAATAAATGGAGAAATCCATCTCAAAAGCCTAATAGAGCGATAGATCTCCATATTAATCTAATATTTATTCAATACAACATACAACTGCCGATAATTATACTTTATCGTTGGTTTTCTACAGCTTTTATCAATCATGCTGTTATCTATAATTATATCTACTTATTGTTAGTTCATAAAGTTCTTAAAACTTTTGTATATTCAAGGAACTATCATACTATCACAAAGCATATACATATTATAATATGTTGCAATAGATTATCGGAAATTTTTGTTTTATTATGGCAATTATTCTGCATCTTTGTGTTTGTGATATTTAAAAATGTGAAAGACTCGACAAAAGGTTACCTGCATTCATTTATTCATTAACTTAAATAACTAGGAAAGTTAATTTTTCAGAGGTACCAAACTACATATGTATTTGTTTAAACTGCTTACAATTTGTCGGTGTAGATATACATACATGTGTACATATTTATATCTCACTATTGTGCAAATTTCAATATTGGATTTATCTAAAAAAATCGTTATTTTATTTAAAAGGAAATTATTTTAAAACAACAAAAACGTAAATTCTTACCATCATTATAGTAATCATAAAATTACATACTATACTAATTGTAAGTGGTATATCGTACGGTTGGCTGCCTATTTTATTCGGTGTGACGTCGGCCACGCTCCGTAGCTATGGCAACATGGTTCAAAACAAAAATAAAATGTCTAAATTCTAAATGTAGGTTGACACTACAAAAGACTGCATTGTATAATTTTAGTAGAGTGTATTAGTAATTAAGTGTTTTTTATCGTGGGACACAATGTCTTATAGAGATATACGCAGTGAGTACGCTAACGATTTTTTTTTAAATACTCTTAAATCTTTTTTCCTACCGAGTAGATTTTACGGAAATGTTAAGGGCACTTGGTTATCCAATGTTGGTGTCAATGGAAAGTTTTCGGACTCCAAATTTTCCATTAGTAGCCGACTTATTAGTTTGGTTAGCCAAACGATTTGATCCTGATGTAGATATCCCGAAGGATATAGAAACCGAAGACGAGCGTGTTGTACTGATACGTAATGCTGCCCAATTTATGGTATGAATTATATAATTGTACTATATGTACTCTCTATACTTTTAATGTTGCGCATATGCAGTGAGTAAAAGGACGACGTTTCTTATAGGAAACAAATTAATTTGTTGAATAATTAAAATAATTTAAAATATATCCTTTATTTTATGTTAACTTTGCATTAGTAGAAGACTTTCTATCGATTTTTTTTGCAAACTGCAGGGGTGTAAAACATTGCAGCTCATTCAGAGGAGAAAAAACATTCCTGTAAAGAATAAACGCAATTCCGAAGGAGAATCCCATAATGTGAGGACTATTCTATTGTTGAATGTGAGGGTATAGCAAAATCTTTTTTGTCTGTTGTATCGTATGAGTGAAAATCACTATTGACTTGAAAATTCTCTTTGTTTTTAAAAATATACATATTAACACCTTATATACATATACATATATACCGCCAGCATAGGTAAAATATGCTATTTTTTTTTAATGTTTCTGCACGACCCCCTAAAATGAACATGAGCTATACATCGAAGAATACGTTTTTGAGCTACGAAGACATCATGAGCCCCAAATCGCAATATGACAACCTGCTATGCACATTAGAGTGATAAAATAATAGCAATCTGGAAAAATCAACTGCCTAAGTAAAGTACCTATTTAGTAATTGATAGCATTTAGCCTATTTGTAACCTTTTTGCAATGCTCTTTAAATGACAAGTTATCATCTAAAGTTATACCCTAAAAATTGATTTCGTTATTCCTCATTATTCTCTGCAACAACTTTTGCGCTAATATTCGTTTTATTATGGGCATTGCGAATTATTAAATATTTTGTTTTACTGTTGTTAAGTAATAATTAATATTAATATGTGTATCACTAACAGATGAAGAGTATATTGAAACTGATTTTTAAAATGCGCTAGTACAAAATGAAAGTTGAAAACTGTTGTTTTTTTTAATTATAAAATTTCATGTATGAACTGCAAAAATGAAAATGGAAATATATAGATAGGTGTAAGATGGAAACGACTGCACTATGTTTTTCAATTTCATATACCTCAAACAACATCAGTTCTAAACCTTTGTTACGGTTGTGTAAAAGTTTAGTTTTTTCTTGACCACCATTTTTATGGTCCGTGGAAATTAAATGTTGGAAGAATGCTGAGTAAATTGGTGTTTGATGTTCTTTAATTCTAGTTTCTATATTTCTACCTGTCTTACCTACATATTTATAATAGAGCGTTACAATCGTTCCATTAGGCGTATTCATTTATCTGTTTGGTCACTTTAGGTTAGTTCAGTTTTTTAATAAACTGATCTGATTGTGTTTTTTTTAAATAAAGTAACCAAACTGAACTAATCAAACTCACCTCCCTTTACTCTTCTACTAACCACCCTAAAATTATTTTGACGGTAAATGGCTTGAATTTGGTCACTTGTACCTTTTTTTTAATGTTGCTGGTTTGGTGACTTCAGATTTTTGGTTTATTCCCGTTTGTTCACTTTAACTAAAGTGAACTAGCCAAACAAATAAAAGAATACGCCTATTGTACATATAGTTACTATAAACACCACTTCTTTATAAAAATATCACGTTTGCCTTTGTTGTTGCATAGTGATATGATCACAACTACTATGATCACATTTAAAGGCAACATTTATATCATATTTCTTATAAAAATTCTTTGTTTTTAGTTTGTAGAGTTATATGAAAAAGTTTTGTAAATAGTGTTAGGTGTATTTTGTTTGGTATCGAAAGGATCTAATTTCAATATCGTTTTATGTAATATTGTTGTTATTAGCTAGTGTTTGTATTATATTAAGTTCTATTTTACATTGTAGATTGCTAAGAGGAATTTTTATTAGTCTCTGAATAAAATAGTTAATGGCGGTGTATTTGCGAGAATTATGGAAAGAATCATATGGTATTATATTGTCTGAAGTGGTAGGTTTTCTGTAAATGCTATATCTAAAATTATTCCCATTTCTGGTTATATTTATATCAAGAAAATGAATGCTTTTATTTAGTTCAGTTTCGGAAGTAAAAATGAGTTTGTTGTGTATATTATTCAGATAAAATTGAAAGTCAGTCACACTCGACATGTCAGTATTCCATAGACAAAATACATCGCCGAGGTACTTGACCCATAATTCTATATTCCTGTAGAAGGGTTTTTTTCATTGATAATCAATGTTTGTTCGATATGATCCAAGTAACCAGTAACAAGAAGACCAGATAGTAACATTCCTATGGGCAAGTCATCTTCTAACTTGTAGAACTGATGATCAAATTGACAATAGTTTTCGCTAGTAATTAACTTAAGTAATGTGGTTAAGTGTTCAAAATTTATGTTATTTCCCTTAAATATTATCCGTCACCCGAGTATCAGGAATAACAGAAAGACATCTCTTACAGATTGAATAAAATATTTATTGAAAGCATTGGCTAGTTGCATCAGGATAATTTACTACTTGACCATCCACATTTAACACCATATTATGCCGATTCCTAAGATTACCTGAAAACTCACCGACCACACATTTCAAGCTCAGAATTAAAGATTTTGTTTATATAGTAGTTCTGTTTTGTATTCTGTAACAAGTGAATATGTCTCGTTTTCTCATGCAAATAAATGGTTTTTAATTCATTCGAATTTCTTTTGCAACGTATATAAATTCCGAATATTTTCACTTGAACGCCTCACATCATATGTAACCCAATTCCGACCATCAGCGGAAATTCTTCATTAAAAAGTTTGATAAGATTTTCGTAAAAATACTCGAATGCGTTAGTCAAATCTTGGTAGCAATATAAATAGTCCCATGATACACTATGTAATTTAAGTAATAAAATTCAAAATACACATTATGTTGATTAAGATTTCTACCAAAATATTCTATTTTTTCGGATATGCGTACACTCATATACGGAACACCAAGAAACAACAAACTTTTCGCAACTTGACAACGAAATTTATTTTGACTAATTACATCCGAATCTTTGCCGTTTTCATGATAAACTCGCTTATATAACAGCCACGCATTTACCATAGTCAAGTCAATAACGTGGTAAAATATCCCAATATACCATTTTCTACTCTTTATGCGTATTTTATATCTTCCCATAAGACTATCTAAAAGGTCGACGCCTCCCATGTGCTTATTGTATTCTCGGATAATATGAGGACATTTTATATCAATAGTCTTTTTTTCCTTTCGATCATACCGTTTGATGGAACTTACGGAAATTTTCCCTACAACCGATGAAAGAAGGCTCACGCATTTATTATCCTTCCAAACCACATAGGAAATATCTACTCCATCAACTGTGGCCATATATTCGTAACTTGCGCCACGGCTAACTTTCTTTATTGCTGACTGTGTGGGCAGTGGACAATTAGGTAATACATCACAAAGAATTTGAAACCCCATTTATGGAGTTTCATTGGCATATACTGTTTGATGTAGTGCCGCACTTTAGTAGAGCACATCTGTTCTTCGATACTAAGGTGTTCTTCTAATGTTATAGAAGAAAATAACGAATTCAGGTGACTTACTAATGGTCTTATTTTATAAATTTTATCATGTCCATCTTGTTCTCTTGGTACAAATGCTTGGTTGTTATTGAAATGGATGTATTGTTGATTTTTCTAGAATCTATTTACGGTCAAGATATTTTTTATTTGATAAAATTCTAGGTCATCTGACCAATATGCTCTCGTATTTGGCATGTGTAGAAGGAACATATATTTATAGCAGTATTCCTATGTACTGCTTTATCTCCATTTCTGTAAAGGTTGGTGATCTTTCTGGTTTAGTTTGAAATGAATAAATGTTGGTTTCAGTAACAATTTTCTGTATCTATTTATCGATAAAGAAATAAGTAAAGAATTGGTATGGTGTTTCGAATTCTAAAATATTAGCTGGTAAATTTGTACGTCCATGAAACTGTAACTGTTCTTCATTTAGTTTCAATGACTTGGCCTTCCAGTTTATGTTTTTGCTTGTAAATCGCCTATTTTGTGCAAACTTTTTTCAGAAGTTGGTTTGTCTTGAGGGATGTCTGAAAATACATTTATACTATTATTTTCAGTATGTTCTGGTATATTATCAGATTCGTCGAATGTATCATGCTCAGAATTGCTGTCTGACTAAAATTCATGGTCGTTGTTGCTTTCAGGAGCGAAAATTGGATCATCGATATCGCTCAAGTGACTCTCATCTTCGCTAAACCAGTGAAATTTTCCCAAAATTCAACTATTTTGTTATGAGACAGACATTGTTGTTTACGACCACTCATTTTATCCTGTAAAAATAAGATATTCCATATCAGAAAACAAATACACATCATATCTTGTAATTGCCCCAAGTGCATATTGTTGCGATTTGGAAACAAAAAAAGAAGTCAAGATTTTGTAAAGCATTGAAGGAATATTGAAATTTCAATATTACGCATTCAAAAACTTACTTTCTTTCTTCGTAGAAGTCAATTTTTTATTTAGTAACTACTTTTTCCGAACACCTAACAATAACGCTAAAACCAACGTGCACCAAAGCTTACCGTACATTTAGTACAACTTGCACAATCTAGCGTGGTGTATAAGAACTACATGTCCACACAGGAATGTTCCCTATTATCTACACTATGCGCAGAACCCATATCTGTATTTCTAGTCTTATTACCGCATTAAATATGTGTATGTTGCCAAATGGCAACATAATGCATTTAAGGGTAAAGGGTACGTATAAGTAAAGGATTCTTAATTTTATGTAATTGATAGTCAAAATACATCGTAATGTATTTACGAATTGATTTAGATCAAATTATGGGAGATCTCTGAATCTTTATCACATCTTAGACCAAACGGCTAGAAACAATACCAAAAATATTGATATTAGAATAAATCAAGTTCTCTTACAGATAAATATCTATTGTATACTGTGAGTACTCTTAAATTTAGTACATAGACTATATCGGTGGTAGCAGTAAAAAATCCACCACCGTCATATATAGATAAGTGCATTTACACGAGTGGTTTTGTGGTTTAGTACGTAAATCTTACGTCATACAGTAATAGAACGTTTTAAACAGAGCACTCGCAACAGTCTTTTTTAAGATTCAAACCAGGATTAACTGTAATAACAAAATTGACAACAGTTAACTATCAGTGTATCTAACAGTAATTAAAAAACTAGATTCACAAATGCACGCATGTACAACTAGTAAGAATCAACAATTTCTTATATTATATAGACACTAAACGATCTAATAATAGCAGAATTTCGATATATTTTCTGTCGACTGAAGCTTAATTTGAAACCGATCCCGTTATAAGTATTACATTTTAATATTCTACTTTCAGGCAGTTAAGGCGAACGTAAAACTGAACACCAAAAGACTGTATCAAGCGGACGGTTACGCCGTTAAGGAGCTTTTGAAGGTAGCGAGCCTCTTATATGACGCTCTAAAAGTCAACGAGACCGAACAGCGTGAAGATGAGGATGACGACGTTAACTTAAAGGAATTCGACATAAGTGATAAGGTTTGTTTTTATAGCGGTAGCAATTTGAATGCTTATGGGCTTTAAGTGGCTTCTCCTATTTCATATTATTCCAGTGAGGGACATTATTATTGTCTTAGCGCTGTCAAATGTATTGAATTAAATATTGCACTGGGAATAATATTAGTATGTATATCTAAGATATTCAGATTTACAATTATTAACTCACTAATCTAAATTGACAACTTTAACGAGCATCCATTCAAAGAAAGAAATAATTTGCAAGAAATGAATTGATAACTAATATATGAGGTCATCCTAAAGTAAGGGATATACTCTAAATTATAACTTTTTAACAAATTAAGTTAATAACAAAAAATAAATGAAATTTAATTGCTGAAGAAATGAGATTTAGTACCGCCCAATCCAACTTCCCTACAACCAGTAATTCGCTGGGTTAAGGTATGTAAGGCGATCTTGGTGGCTATAAATTTGAAAAATGTCCGCTTTACCCACGATCTTTAACAACGTTGGTTAACAATTCTTTGACTGGTTGGCAAATGTGTGGAGGTGTCCCATTCTGCATAAAAATGATGTTTTCAATGCCAGCATGCTAGTTCTGCGGCTGTGGAATGACACAATCTCTTGTCTGAAACTTGTCTATTCTGCATTTTCTCGCACACCAAACGACCAAACGGTGACTTTCTTGTCACGAAGATCTTCTTGAACGATTTTTTGTCGTTTTTCTGCAGACCAGACTGTACAGTTTTAAGTATTGGCTCCACCATTCAGAGTAACATGTGCCTCATTTGTCCATAAAATGCGGGATAACATTGGGGTTCAATTTCCATCCGCGTCATTACTCGCAAAGAAGCATTATACTTAGTAGCCAAATCTGCCTCCTTCAATTCAAATACCAGTTTATATGCAATCGATTGGATATCGCATTTGCATTGCTGATTGCTAGTGGATTACCTCTGGCTATATCCTGATTTTCACAAAGAACCTCTTCAATTTGGATATCTCTAATTTTCCTGATGATAGCAGAGTTAAAAACTCTCTCTCTCGCTCTTTCAAATATTTGTATCAAATGGCTGTAGGCTTTCATCTGACAGGGTTCCACTCTCAAATCCATTCTCGTGCGAAATATTCTGCTTTTAATTTTAAAATAAAACTCAAAATTAAACATTTTTTTTTGATACTCGCGTTAACAATTGTAATGACAACGTTTTGTTGCCAGTAGATACAATAAGGTTGCATTTCTTAAGCAATTAGATTTCCATTATTTTTTGCTATTAACTTCATTTATTGAAAGTTATAATAATTTAAAATGTATCCCTTACTTTATAATAACCTTGTATACAGGGTTCTGCAGCTGAACTCCGGCTTTTGATTGCTCATTTCCTATTTAAGTGAAACGCTTTTCTGAAACACACGGCGAAACTAGACAATAAGGAGTATCTCTGAAAATTATTTTGGATAGAACATTGTGTTTTTTTTTGCACTTTTAGAAGTTACTGACTATTGTCTATACGTACCTATTTTATTTTTTTATTGGATGCGCTTGTTTATTGGTAATTAATATTTTTGTTAAAAAATCGATATTTACACAGCACCATTAAAAAAAATCGGTACTGCCACAAATGTGATGTTTACGACGAAATACTTGGGAATTCTTTTATCAAGGCCCAAAAGATACTTCAGGCACAATTTAAAGCCATAGCGATTCAGAATTCATGATCCAATATGGGAAACTTTCACTAACTTTTTTAGATTTTTTTAAAATTGGACACCACAGCAAATAGATCAAAACTTGTAAAAACTGCAAGCAATGAATTCGATATTATTGATGGCAACAGAAAATCTCATCTTCAGTCAAAAGAAAATTAGTGAAGAAACAGAAAGCAGTCGGAGTTCCGTTCAAGGAATTTTGAAAATCAATTACTTTCATGGATATCACATTCAATTGCACCAACAGTTTTATGAAAAACGGGCGGAACTTTGTAACTGTGGGCAGATAAACTTCGCGAAAATCGAAACTTTTTCAACTATGTGTTGTTTATTGTTTCAGAAAAACGTTTCACTTAAATAGGAAATGAGCAATCAGACTGGAGTTCAGCCGCAGGACCTTGTATATGTATATATGCACATATGTCTAGTCATACACATATTAATTCATTTTACTTTACTTCATGATACATTTCCGATTGTAGGTTCATAAAACAAGATCATTAAAATTTAACAAATTGACATGTAATATTTATTAAATTGTCAAATGTCTAGAACAAAGAAATCATTCATATACAACTACGATTTTGTTTAAAGGGCACCACCACATATCGGATTCAACTTTTTAAGTTTTTTATTTTTTAAGTTTAACAAACCAACCAAGATACACCGAACAACTAGATAATATAATATAAAATGCGGTAATACCGAGTCATTTTCATTTCAAGGAATAAAATTCGTCTACATAATATATGTTAAAATTAACCTAAAAAGTTTCAACACAATGAAGTACATTAAAACACTTATGAACGTAAATTTCTATAAGTCAAAATAAGCAATATTTAGAAAGGCGAATTTGTAGCAACTGTTGCGCTGTTTCATTCGACGTAGCATTATGTATTCTTACTATAATGATCACATCAATAATTTGCTGATTAGATAGTTCTGTAAATGTGTGAAATTAATAGATCAGATGTCATTCATTGACATAAATTGTTCCTATAGAGAAGCGTATAGGTACATCAACCTCATGTTTTATTCAAACATGTCAAACAAATCTGAGGGAAAGATTTCAGGGGCCGTATGCGAGTGGATCGTGAGTTCCTATACATATTTATTACAAATATATCTTCCCTCAGATTATCAGATACAATTTATTGGACAAATGTTAAATGTAAATAGAACTTTAACGTCAATTGATTTTTGATGGATTCAGTCATTTATAAATTAAATCATGGAATTCATGTTCCAGTAAAAGTGCATTTCGCACTATTCGTGATCTTTTCATGTCGCATCATCAACCAACAGAGACTGCTATTGGCAAAATTGTGAAGAAACTCCAAGAAAGTGAGTTTACGGCAGATGTTAGGAAGCCAGTACGTGCTCGTGTAGGATGCTCAACAGAAAACAGTGCATTCGCTGATTGTGAAATCTTCAATTTTTACACCGCCAATTTATACTTAAAGTTCAACACCAATCGATCATATTTTAACAACCTTTAAATTCTTTGTATTTCTGGTCAATAAGTTTTTATTTAGTTAGGCTTTCACGATCGTAATTCATAGTAGACATATCTTTAGGGTGTTGTCGTGTAACAGCTTTTAGGCTTGACGTTTCGCTGATCATGCTGTCAGCTTTTTCAGAAGTTTTCTAAAGAGTAATGTCATCTTTTGCTTCTTGTTATATGTATATCCCAGTCTCGTTCCACTTCGTTAATCTGCAACCGTTCCGCTCTTTTGATCCATAACCGTTCCTGTCCGATGAATCGCACTATTTCTTGTGTGACGATCTGATAGCGCTAATTTCCACTACAGGTCATCAGGCAACAACTAATACCGAAAGGATTTCAGCCGGATTTAATTGACTTGGCGAGACTCTGCCCTACTTCAACTTACTTACTGTGGTATGGAGAATTCAACGAACAAGCGGATGGTGCTGCAATGGGATCCCCTCTATCATCTGACATCGCCAACATTTTCATGAAAGCATTCGAACAAAAAGCCATTTAACTTAGTAAGATGAAACCTACGTTCTTGTACTGATATTTAGATGATACCTTTTCCATATGGCCGCATGGACGGATAACACTGGAGGAATTTATAAATTATATCAACAGGCAACACGTAAACATCAACTTTATGATGGAGATCGAAGGAGACGGTGCCGTACCCTCTTTGGACGTCTGAGTGCAACACACCGGCAGCAGTTTGATTTGATTTGTGCACAGGGTACGAATCAGGTTTTTGCATCATTCCCCATAATGAGTTTCTTTACATAAACTGGTTTGTCCCCTTCACTAGGTTTAATAGCTTGGCAAATCCCTTTCCGGTAAACCTGTTGTTGGTTAGTTCATTCGAAAAATATCTGTCTCCGTTGTACCAGCACATTCAAATACAATGTGGACGGCTGTTTCCTCCTCCTCATTGCATAATCTGCAGATAGGTTCATCTTTAAAGATTCCAACTCTATGGAGATATTCGATTAGACAGCCATGTCTTGTTACCAGACACGTCACTGTTCTAAGCTGTACTCGGTTAAGCGCTAGCACACGCTGCTAATTGCTGGGATGACTGTTCCATCATCCGTTTGCTGTGTAACTGCCTTTCAATGTTGTTCCAGTGTTTTTGTAATCCACTCAGTTACTGCGCCACGTATTGCAGTCTTTGTTATTGCCAGACCCGGTTCTGATCCAGTAAATTGAAATGCAGAACCTCTTTTCGCGAGTTTGTTTGCTACTTCATTGCCTGCATAAGGCATGTGCCCTTATGCCTCAGTACCCACACCAAAGTAACTTTGTTGTGTTTTGCCCGAGTTTTTAGGTTTTTCAGGCAGTTCCAAGATAGCTTTGAGGTTATCTGATAGGCTGCCAGTGTTTTAGGGCCGCCTAGCTTTCCGATAGGATATGAATCAGCTGACCCTGTGGTTGTTTTTTCAATGCCTTTTGAGCACATATATCTATTACTAGTATTTCCGTTTGTTGCACGGTGGTATATTGGCCTAATATTATATATTCTTCATGATACTCACAGCAGTAGATTAGACCACAGTATATATCGTAAGCAGACGCACACAGATCGGTACGTGCATGCAACATCTTTGCATCATTCACAGCAAAAGAGGTCCCTCATCAACACGTTATTAAGAAGAGCAGATAAAATCAGCGACGAACATCATGGACAGAGTGAAACACAACGTGTCGAAAATCCTTTACAGAACGGCTATAGTGAAACAGATAAGGAAACCCCGAAAACAGAAGAACAACCACCATCGATCGACAAGAACCAGCAGGATAAGCATACCTAGCGTGTATAGCCGAAGTAACGGGCAGGTCCTACCTACTCCCGCCCAACAAGCACGCGTTGCCGAAGCTACTAACCCAAGCATATACTAACTAAAATGTTAATGCGCAAGAGCTACCTCAGCCAGACGGAATGGCGTATACAATGTAGAATGAAGAAACACGAGAGAGACGCACGCCTTGGACATAACACCTGCAGCAACAAAGAGACCACAACACAACCTACAGCAGCCACTACCCTCCGAAGATAATACGCGAGTGTACGGCCATAATGAAGAACGATATCAACAACTTTAATCCTCAACACGGATACAAACTCAGCAACACCTGGAAGTTAGTGCTACGAGATCGTCACACAAGAAATAGTGCGGTTTATCGGACAGGAACGGCTGTGGATCAACGAAGCGGAACGGGAATGGGATATATAGCAAGAAGGAAAAGACGACAACGTCATTCTTTAGAAAACTTCTGAAGAGCTGCAGAACCATGATCGGCGAAACGTCAAGCCAAAAAGCAGTTACGCAACAACACCTAGAAGACGTATCTGCTAAAGTTTATATTTCTATACTTTATCCTAAATGTTTCTAACATATGTGGGACTGCTAAGTTAACTTTCTTACCACTATTTCCTGGTGATTGTGAACACCATATTGTTTCTGAACGCACGAAAAGCCGCGGTATTTACCCACAAATCGCAACGGACTTTGTTTAGATGTTATACCTTTGTTTTCTATTCTTACAATATTGATTTTTGTCTTAGATATGACACATAGGTTTAATGCTGTTTACTCTCAGAATTTACATTAAATTTTGTTAATTTTATATTTAAATAAGAAATACATGAACATGGATGTATGTTATAACAATATTCCATATTAACAATCAAAAAGGTTTACAGCTGCTATAATGTATATCTTGCATCACGGGCTCGAAAACATGACAAAACAAACAATTTTTAATTGATATACTAAATAATATTTCATCAACAAATTAGATTCGCTAGAAGCAAATAGTAATTGCTCCTTGTTTTGTTTTATATGGTTTCTCCCGACAAGAAACAAAAAACAACTTTCGAACTCTGTAGCAAAATACAAAAAGATTTTAATTGAACATCTTCTTTTGCGTCTAAGTATTTTATTTGTCGTCGTAAAGTTTTTACGTCTATACGGACACTAAAGCTAATTATATTACAGTTACATGACCTGAAACAATCCAGGCAATTAGCCAGCGAAATAACATCTACCGGGGCAACTTTATTTGATTTACTTGGGAAAGAAGTCGACTTGAGGGTGAGTTTTATGCTTTATTTATCACGCCCACTGTTTCTTTTGTTCGACTTAACGTCATTAGTGCCGTATTATTATTAGCTTCCGTCAGAAAATATTTTTCGAAATAAATGGAGATACGGCTGACCTGACTTTTTGCGATTAATATTCTTTAAAGTGATCTTCGTTTAACGTCAAATTTAAATGTAGAAAACGAATACGTTAGCAGTATGCACAAGTATAATTAATGAAATGTGTTTCCTTGGAAACCTCAAACAATGAGATTTGAGGTATTCATTGAAAGAATATATGACTATGGAACCATGTTTTCTTTTCTTTTGATGTTACTACTGTTCTGTTTTATAATATATAGTAATGAAAATAGTAAAAATCATGGAGGTCATTTCATAAGTCCATGTTTCTGCAGATGAAGTTAAATGAAAGGTACATTGCCCCATTCTTGAAGAGAGTGTACCATTACTCTTAGAAGTCTCGTTAGTTACTTGAGTAATTTGACCGTGTATATTGAAAATTGTAGCTAGGGCGGGGCGGTCCATACTCCTAGTTGCTGTAAATCCCCTGGCTTAAGTCCTCTGGGGTCTTCGGGTCACTCTGCATTGGTCGTGTCTACGACCTCCCTTACAAATGCTGTTGAGCTGACAAATTGTATTGTTGCACAATTTGAGACAGTTCAATTATTACAACGGACAAAGAAAGATAGACCATTGCAATTAGAGGCACTTGTTTCCAACAAATTTTAAAAGTTCATGCTTTCCTCTATTAATTCATAGGAATTGCAAGAACAGCGTTTTGGGAAAGAAGACGACACAAATAAAAAAACTTCCGTTGTCTACATAAGGTAGAGCGAACAAAGTAGTACTTAAATTTCTTCTACCATATCACTCAACAGAACTACCTTTTCGTAAACGTTATAAACAATTAAAATTAGTAACATACAGTCTGCTCCATAAGAAAGGAAGCGAGGTTTTTGCTAGCAAAAGGAACGACATTTCTATTGTTTTCTTTCAGTGCGATCGTAGTATCGATGGGCTATGAGGCCATTACAAATTCATGTCAGTTTTGCTAGAAATGTTCAAGAGAGCGGTCGATTGGCAAAATGAGTTCCGTGTATGCAAAACGCTTTGGGGCGGTCTTCTTGTGCACGCATAGAAAAGAACCTAAATTGTTGTATGCTACTACAGCCAAAGTTTTTAACAAATCAAAGAAGCTCGTTAAGATATGGGTGAAACTCCATAAAGAGTTAAAAAATGTTGATGATTTACGTGAGCGCGGTAAAATGAGAGCTACATCTAGAAAGAACGGTAAAGTGATTGTCCAGTTGTTATACTTGCGAAGAAGGAAATTCGTGTTAACTTTAACACGATCAGATGACGTTTGAACAAAGAAAAATTATTATATCACTCTGGGAACTCGAAACCTCTGCTTATAATCCACATCGAGAAACGGTTGAGGTGGGCTAGCGAGAACAAAGATCGCTACTAGACGAAGGTGATCTTCTCGGATGAAGCGACTTTCTGCGCGTGTGCTTCGGTGAGGCGTGCCTGGTTAAGAACTAGCACCGCTTTCCTTCACACACCCTGTAGAAATAAATATTTGGGGATGCTTTTCAGAACACGGCTTTGGTTGTTTGGAGCTCTTCACGCAAAATTGGGATTCAATCAACGATCTACAAACGTGGTCGTTTAAAGTCGACTAAGAAGATGTTTTGGTCCAATAATGAAAATTGGGTATTGCAAGAGGACAATTACCCGAAGCATGGGAGCCGCCTATGCCGCGCCTGGAAAGATGAAAATAACCTTTCAACGTTGATTCGGAAGATCTGGCGTGCTCTTCCGACGAGTTATGCTGAAAATCTCGTTGAAAGTATGTCTCGAAGCTATTCTTAATGCCGGAGGAGATTATACTGTATATTAGTCAATTGCAGCCTTGCATTTTATTGTATGTGTATTCATGTAAAAAAAATAATAATAACTTTAGCAGAAATTTCGCCTCTTTTCTTGTGGAACAGACTGTATATGGTCTCTATGACTTGAGGATTTGTTGGAATGGAGTGAACCAAATAGTCATTGTAAAATGTTTACCACTCTTTTCTAAGGGTAATTTGGCTGAGCAGCCGATTCTCTTGATTCCTACCTATTTAAGCCATTATTAACTGTGTGTGCCACACGAAATACCGTTGAACCATTCCGAATGAAATGCGGTTTTATATGTTCGCATACCTCTATGAATTAATACATTTTCCTGGCAAGAAAAGAATTACTTCGTGTCCTTGCGAAGTAAAATAGTGTCCGTTCATTCATGTCTATAATGTTTAAGCCTATTTAGTCCTCAGAATGTACTCTGTTTGAAAAGTGTAGTATTAGATCTGAATTGTATCCTGGCTATACTGAACATTAATAAGGTTGATATCATTTTACAAGCGTACTTGATTATGCCTGTAGGAGAGCACGTCAGAAGTTTTTCCATTTAGAATCCTAAAGTATATCACTCTCTATGAGCAATGAGCGAGAAAAACCCCTCCCATAGCTCCCCACTTTTTCAGGACATGGAACTCAGAGTGTTGTGTTATTGTGATGTCTATGGTCGTTGGCATCCAGATGCGCTAGAGAGCAAATAGTCAGCGCCATTCTGCGGATAGCGAGCACAGTGTTAATGTAGAAAAGTGACAAATTTATGCAGTAACTTACAATTGATAAAGTGAGCCGGAACGGAAGAAACCCCAGAATGGTATATGTAAAATTATGGAAACGAAATGTAGTTTATGGGGATATTGCTTCAGCTACAGTGCGTCAGATACAGTGGGCTGAAATGTTCCCATCTAGTTGGTGGCAACGATTATGTATGGTGTCTCAGCGAGACCATTTATTAGTAGTTTATGGGGTTGTGGCTAAAATATAAATTTGAAAATTCAGAATTATATACAATCTATTGTTTTCTCTTCAGCTAAAATATTTTTAAATTTCTAGTGCTTCTAGTTGTACCGGAAATAGACATCAACTTTGTTATGTTAAATTGAACACCTTGTATGTTTCTACATAATTGGATTTACCTATTGTTAAGCTTCATGAATTCCTTTACTTTCTGCAGTTTGGTTTGGGCGTTTTGTAGTTATTCGATTTTTTCTAAAAAAATTGCTATAGCAGGCATTTATTCAAAAAGTCAGAGAATGCTTGATTTGTCGAATATCAATTTGTAATATGCTTCAACACAACGTTCGAGTGGGTTTAGATGACAAGAACGACAACAACGAAATTTTGAAGAACCAGAACTTAATCTTTTCAAGTGGCACCCTTCGTATTTTATTACTTAACTATAACTGTATGATGGGAAGTCCAGTATACCAGATGTGCAGGAGTGCCGATAAATATTTTGAAGATATTTTTTTATCTTATTTACCAGATATTTTTTCCACTTTTAGGTCAATTACAACACTGTAATTCGAATAATTTTTATCAAATTAAGTTCTTGACTAGGTTTTATTTCCATGTTTTCAAAATCTGGGAATCTGAGAATTTTCTCAAGTAATACTTAGTGAAGCTTAACAATAGATAAATTCAAACATGTAAAAATATACAGGTTGGTCAATTTAAAATACCGAAGTTGCTGTCGATTTCCGATACAATCGGAAGCGCTAGAAATCGAAAAATATTTTAATTGAAGAGAACACAATCGATTATATATGATTCTGAATTTTCACATTTATATTTTGGCCAACATTCCATAAACTTCTAATGAGCGGTCCCGCTGAGACCGTGAGACACTCTATCTAAAAATCTGTAGCATCAAAATATATCAGTACTCTGTGATTCAAAATCTAATAGAATAAATAAGAAATCGATCATTAGAAGGTGAAACGTGGAGAAAGTTTATTGCTTGAGTTGTAGATGATACGCAGAGAGATTATTGAAAAACTTCCTTTTTACAACTTGGAATAAACTGTATCTTTACCTTCACTAATACACTAGTTGCACATTTAAGCTTTAAATAGTTTATTTATTGTATAATGACCTTAGTAAATCAGAATGGCATTTAAATCCGATGTAGTACCCGCCTCAAAAGAGATTTAGAAATTTTCGTTTCACAGAGCACGAGAAATATTAGCGCTGCTAAACAGTACGAAGTCGGCGACGTGGAAGAGGGTATCAAGAAGGCTATTGAATCGATTAAGCAGGAAATTGCCGACACGAAACAGTTAATAGACAACGTTTCGGCTACGGAATCCAGTTTAGACGCAAAGATCGAGCGCAGGAAGGTTGAGATCGACCGCTACGAGAAGCGGCTTCAAACCCTGAAAAAAGTTCGGTGAGTGATGGAAATTTAAATCGGTGCGGTCGCTCCGGGAAACTCAATCTACTTGTTTTGTTTGTTTGCTTGTTACACTTGTCTACTTGGTTTTAAAGTTACTCTAAGTGTTACTGTTCTGGTGGCGGTGCCTGCAATTGTGTTTGTTCTTAGGAGAACTTCGAATTGTTTTATCATGTTAATACTTAAAATTGATATTACAATAGAGTTCTTGTCAAAAAGGTAAAATCCTCAGTGTCAGCATCGCCCGCAAACTTCCATCGAGATTTAACTTGTGAATAAAGAAAAGTTTTAGAGCGAAGTATAACTTAATTAGGGTTTGCGTTTTACTGAATGTAGAAATTTGAATAGTACCTAATCGAAAAATTGGAATTTGGGTTAAACATTGAAAAGACTTTAGAAGCAATTAGATGATTGCACAAGTGCAAAAACAATTTAAATAAGTATTTGAAATCTTCCCAGCATGGGTTCTTCATCTTTAGTATAGTTGTATTGTCTTGCTCTTTAAACTTTTTGTGTATTCTTTTTATTTATTTAAATTTGCCTTTCAACACACCAGTGAGTTGCTGACGTAGTCAATTTACATCTGCCAAGATCTCCAAATTTGTGTGTTTATACACATATACATCTATCCAATCGATTAGAGGGCCTTTATTTCGAATACTTGAGAAGGGAGTAGCTTCTTATAATCGTATCAGAACCAAATACCCTGAAAATTTTGTTGTGATACTTGTGATAATTATCCTCTTTAGATGAAATAACATTCTCTTTTTAGTCCTGCATTTTTGGAAGAATTTACAGTATTAGAAACCGAACTAGAAGGCTTATTTACTCAGTACTCGTCAAGATTAAGATGTCTGAATCAATTAGAGAAAGCTGCAGCAGAAGCTGAGAAAGCCTATTTAGAAAGACAACAGGTAGCTGCAATGAAAAAGACTATTAAAGCAGAATCGATGGTGATTTTGGAAAACGATGTTGAAGCAGAATTGTTAAATTTGGAAGAAAATCAACCAGAACCAAAAAATCCAACTTTATCAAGACAGGAGCGGCCCAGAGCACGAACTGGTAGTACAAATCTAACAACTGTGCCAAGTATTTATGTTTGGTTAAATTTTTAGGTCGTATGCGTCCTGAACGGCCTCATGCTTTTGATGGAATTGAACCAGCCGCTCCGCTGAGTGGATCATCTCTAGACTTGAGTACAGATTCCGAAACTGATGATATGTTTTTGGATAGGGACGAACCGGAATTGCAGCATTCCGATGACGATTCGCTTGGGTTGGAGTTATCTACAATGGAAAGGCGGGCGCCTTCTGGTAGGAAAACAAGCAGTAAAGTCCAAGATAACAGCGATGACGACTTTTAAATGGTTTATTACGGCTAGATATGTAGTGATTTGTATTTTTATGTGTAAAAGTGTAATTGATGCTAATAAAATCTGTAATAACCTTTTTTACATTCGTTTTTGGAAATGAATAACACCAAAGAGATTCGATAAGACAATTTATTTAAATTTGTATATCTGGATTACGTTTCATGACAGTTTTTTAAACATTATTATTTTGCAGAAATTTGAAACAGCTTGGAAGCTTTTTTCAATAAATCATTTATGAAAGAAAATGAACCAGTTAGTGGAAAATGAATGGAGTGAGGTAAGATCGTACATTATTCAAGAAAGTTGTGGGAAAAGTTAGAAGTTGAACACTGAATTAGTGTCCTACTACGGCACCAAGAGTTCCAGTGAATATTTGAGTATAGAAGTTGTGTGGAATTGTCAATACATATCCATATTTGTGGTAATCAGTTACAACTTCCATTATAATGCAGCGTTTTTGTAATTTTTGATGCTTCGTAGATTTAAAATTTGCAATATTTAACAACTTTTGATTTATCGTTCTCTAGGTTGAGTTACAACTAACCAGTTACCACCGAGACAGGATAGAAACAGATTAAATCTATTATTATTCAAAAGAGCTACATATTCTATTGTTAAGGACAAATTCAGCTAAAATACTTATAGAAATATTATTCACGCAGTATACTATACTCATCTTGGTCCTCATAAAGTATAATTACTAAATTCTATAAATATCTATTTAGCCTGTCATATCTTAACATAAAAAATTATTAGACTCTTATGGATACTACTTTTTAGTCATATGTCGGGAAAACGCGATGGCGCAAATAACATTGAAACTTGAAACAGCACAGGAGGGATTCAAACTAATTTCCCAGGGGTGTTTCTCACGGAGCTCGGCTGACAAATTCTGATAAAGAATGCTGAAAAGCATGCAGATGTGGATACAAGTAAACGAAGGTGTTTTGCACTGCGGTGGTGTTCAAATCAAATAGTTAGATGCAGTTGTTTGTATAACTAACGCATCCTGGTATTAAAAAAAACAACACATGGAAGAGGTGTGGCGCTTGCAGATTTTTACATATTAGTGAGTATGCGCTGGATAGTGAAAGTCTCGAAGTAATTCTATTCACAAGGCTCTGTATTTTAATCTATGGTGGACGCTATGACACTAGTAGTTTAATACATAATTTATAGATAGATATATTTTGTTCCATGATAAGTTTACGTGTGTTTACAATGTCTAGCAGCAAACTGGTTCTTTGTAAAATCGTACCCAGTTTCTTCATCATTAGTGTCTAAATGCTTCTTGTGGAGCTTAAATCTGCATTTCACACACAGGATTTTAGCATGGTAACATTTTTTATTTCAAACCCTCTTTGGTTGTAGGTACTACCAGTACTAGTACTGTTAGTTATTCTCTTCAACTATAAAACCATCATTAACCTGGTTCCGAGATGGCAACATTAATATGTTCACAATATCAAGTTAGCATAAAATTGTGAGCCTTTGATGGATTTCCTAACAAATTCCTAACCAGAACACTCAACATGCATTAACATAAACAAAGGACCTTTAAAAATCACCACTTCTATTAATTAACAAGAGTGTCTAACAAATTGAAACGTTACGAAGGTTAAACAGATCTTCAAAAACAGTATTACTACACTGGAAAAAAATCAAATTTATCCGACGGCAGAGGGAGGCAACACCTAATACGACAAATACGGTATCCGCCAGAATAAACAGTACAGAAACCTAGGGTGCTGTGGTGTTGTTTATGTAAAATGCATTTGTTATTACCGACTTAATTGTCATTAGTTGGCATATCAGTGTTACGCTGTAGCCTGAATTTGAATTGGTTCTAACGACGGCAGAAAAAGTGTTCTTGATAGAACATTATTTCCACTCACACGGATATAGTCGCAATAAAGGTCCAAGCTCACAAGAGGTGTCAGTATGATATCGACAACAGTTTAACCCTTAGTTAGTCGCGGTGGCGTATAAAGTACGCCAGCTCTGCTAAAATTGGAATAACTTTGGAACACTGCAGCATGCCATCGTGGAACTTTTTCTAACCTCGCATCGATATGTCCTTCAGTAGGATCTTACATGTCGAGAGGATCAAGAGCACCGATTTCTTTAAATAGTTAGTTTTAATACGTTATAATGTTGTGAGAAGCGTATTCCGTACGCCGTTGCGACTAATTAGGTAAGTAGAATTTTGACATAAATACAAATATTTTTTGCAACTATCATCTTTTGTTTTGAATTTTTATAAATGTATCCATGTGGAGTTATTTCAGGGAGAGACAGAAAGAGAAAATAAATGTTTCTTCGATGAGTAGTGAAGATACCTACAACCTCTTGGAAGAACCAGATTCAGAAGATACTGACGCTATTGGTGAATCCTCAGGATCCCAAGACAAACATATAGAAGACAACGAGTATGATTCAACTGAAATTGAGGTAGAGGATGTCGATCAAGATACTGACATAACATAAGAGCATGGGTAATCGGAAGAAGTGGAGGACCAATACTTCTATACTGGTCGTTCTGAGAATAAATTGAAATCTGCACCACTGTCAAATGTTAGAAATGTAACAACTTTTGCTGTAAAAAACATTGCAGAACTAATGTACAATGCGAAACGTGTGCAAATCCGGGAAAAGGTGTTGAATCTGAATCTCTTACTTCTTATAATTATCTCAAGGATTCTGAAGAATTTATTTAGTTCTACGATGTTTTTAAGATATTTGTGAAAATACAATTTATTTTTCGTTTTTATAGTATTTTTGCACTCTCTACTACACTATTTAATTTGGCCTTGGAATACGTTACAAGAAAGATCAACAAAGGCACGCTTAGATCAAGAGGGGCACAGATAATAGCATATGCAGACGATATCGTGGTAATAGCTAAAAGATAACAAATATTGAAGGAAGTGGTGACAGAAATAATAAAGGAAGGAGAAGAAATGGGACTGGAGATAAATGAAAACAAAACCAAAGTAATGAAGTTTGGAACCAAACAGGAAAGCCTTAAAAAGATTAGGATTGGAAAGTTTGTATTTGAACGGGCGAGGAAATTTAAATACTTGGGAATAATGATATCCAGTGATGGAAATAGGGAGACTGAAATAAAAGAAAGAATTTTAAATATAAACAGAGTATTCTTCGCAAATAAAAAACTTTCACTGCATAAACTACTCTCAAAAGCAACTAAAATGAAGATATACAAAACAATCATATGTCCCGTGTTAATGTACGCCGCAGAAACTATGACTATGACCAAAAAACGTGAAGAAGACCTAAAGATAACGGAAAGAAAGATATTGAGAGTAATCTTGGGGCCTGTCAAAGTGGGAGAAAATCAAATCAGGTGGAGAACGAACATGGGAATACAGAGCGAAATTGGAGAGGATATCGTGACAAGGATAAAGTGACAAAGGGTAAGATGGCTTGGGCACGTATGGAGAGCCGATGGCGCTACAATTAAAGAAATGGTGGTCTGGAAACCAAGTGGAAGAAGAAGAAGAGGAAGACCTAGATCAAAATGGCTAAATGAAGTGATGGAAGATTCGAACAGAGCAGGAATAACAAACTGGAAAAGTAAAACGGGTGATAGAAGAGAATGGAAGAAAATTAGTGAGATGGTAGAGTAACAGAGACATGGGAATTTCCCTAAGAAAATGGATTTAGAGAGCTTCAAACGGCGATTCTGGTCGATTCTGTTGAACTTTTGCCGATTCATTCTCACAGAGATTTTCTTTGTAAAACAAATTTAATAATAAGATCTTTACAAAAAAAACGTACTTAGTAGGCAACCGCTAAACTATTTTTTGCCCTCCATTGGTTTTATTGATATTCATCAGAAATAGAATCGCAACAGTCAAAATCGAGAATATCGAAATCTAACGAACTAATGTTCAAAAATATTACTAAGATATCACGAGCCACTTAGCAAAGTCGTTGATATATATATCCGTGACGCTTTCAAAGTTATGGCCTTCTGAAAATAAAATTTTGAGTTAAACAATCCATCTCTTTTCATATAGATATAAACTAAGTATCATTTATTATGAAATTGGTCTATGACTATGGAAACGCGTAAGAAGGATTTTAGAGTCATATATTTTTTATAAAAACTAGTGGTGGCATGGATATTTTAGCATAGAATATCATTAATTTAAAAATTATGAGGAAAAGAAACCCACTAAAAATAAAGACAAGAAGGAGTGTGTCTAACTAGGACATTGGATGTACCTATTATATAGATGGAAGGCATATTTCCAAGAATTATTGAACGAACACAACAGATCAGAAAGGGAAAAAGGAATAATACCGAATAACTAAACGAGACTAAAGATGTACCTAATGAGAATATAACAGAAGAAGAATCGAGCATTCCACTAAAGAAAATAAGAAAATTGCAACTCACCGGGACATAACAGAGTACCGACGCGGAAAAATGATTAAGAAAATGCGGCAAACCGGCAGAAAAGTATGTACTATTAAAATTGTACTCGTCTAAAAAAATGCGGAATGATGAGAATATGTGAGAATTATAAGGGTATAACACACCATCGAAGCTTGGAGCTAAATACTACAAAACAAACTAAGACCGTACATCTAAAAAAACAACAGCAGAACCAAGACCATGTCTTCAGGATCAAGCAGATTATGTAGAAGATCGTGAAATAAAATAGAAAAGCCTATCTAGCCTTTATCGAACTTGAGAAGGTTTTTGATAAAGTACCAAGAAATAGGGCATGGGAAAGTTTTTTGAAGAGAAAAGTCAAGTAGGAATTAATAGGAGCATTTGAAGTCTTTACAGAAATTCAAATAACTAGACTAGACATTTATAGAAAGAAGACAACTGGCCTGGTAGGGACATGTGTTCAGATTACATCCATAAAGAGTGGTGAAGCAAGTGTGGGAAGCGACACCAATAGGCAAATCTGTCTCCTCATCATATCAAAGATTTGCAATTGTTATACCTATTGTAGATGTCTTGTTTTTAGATGACATAATTTTTTTTTCAACAAGCTCGGATAAATTGTATATCGTCTATCTAGTTAAACTGTTGCGGGTCATTAATCCCTAACAATTTAATCGTTTGATATATTAGTGCTGTTGATAGGAGAGTTGGTTTATTTTCAACTTCTTTAAATAAGCAGATTTAGAAATCAGAACTATACATATATTGAATTGAATTGGATATGATTAGAAGAATCATTTTTCGCGAAGAAATTAAGTGCTACACTAGCTATAGCACTTAATTTCTATAGTGCAGTGTAGTACCTAGTGCTACATATTTTAAGACATAAAAAAGCTAGACAAAAAATTAGGAAAAATAACCTTTATTATCATATTATTGCAATTTACAATTTCCAAAGATTAATGTGTCGTTACATATTTCGGTTGAATTTTTATTTACATTATATAAAAATATCTTGCTATTATATACAATCATACAGAGTCTACACACAAAGAATGTATAAATACATATTTAAACAATAAATATAAATATAAGATAAAATACATATCACCTGGCAGCGTACTAGCTGGCTAAAAATACACATATTAACTACACGATAACAATTAGTATTGGTCAGTCTGTCGTGAAAGTCCACGTTGAAGTCATATCTTAAAGAGTCTATACAATGAAAAAAGTTTTATAGTTATAGTACAAAAGGTTTATTAGTCTAGTCCAATTTTGTCTATGCAGCTGGGGATGTTTGAATGTTCTTTTTTGCAACAGTCATGGGCTTTGGAAGCTCTAAGGCGCAGTCATCATCAGCATATAATTTTGTCATCTTCGGCATGGGTACTGGGTCCTCAGTATCGTTGAAACTTGTAATTTTAAACCTAAAATAGAATCAATAATGTAAATCAGTCCTTTAATTGGGTATAATTATGTAAACTTTTGATGCTAACTCTTACTTTTCATCGCTTGGTAGGACGTCAACTTGGACCACATTAATTCCTTCTAATTCTGGTAAAATAATATCCTCAATTTCATCTCCGTTTTCATCATTAATTTCTTTATTTTCTGCGACATTTGTTTTTGCGTGATTATATCCAACGGTAACTGATGATATTTTCACAAAATTCTTATTACTAGATAATTTCAAACGATTCGGCAGCAGATTTGTTTTGAAATCAAGTTTATCGTCAATATGGTAAAATTGGTCTTTCGAATTGTCAACTGTAGCGGTCGGCTTGTTCGGGTAACGTATACTGTCAACATTATTATAATGATCATTTTTCTTCTTATGGTCGTAGAGGTAATGATTGCTCGGAAATGCCGTTTCTAGAGTTAGTGGTTCGCGTGTTGTCTGTTTGGAAGGTTTCAAAGTCATGTACGGAGGAAATCTATGTACTGGTCTGTCATACCCATTTTTGATGTTAGTAGTATCTAGTTCGTGTGGTCTTAAAATGATTATAGGACTATGAGGCGAGTTTGAAGTATAATCTTGATTAAGGTAACTGTAATTGATGTCTGAGTCAGGTTTAAGTTTAAGAGGTTTGTTAGTTTGGTATGATATAGTAGGTCGGTTGGAACCATGAACGGACAGGACATGCATATTAGCTGCCTTAGTTGTAGGTTCCTCAATCATGTAACCCGTCACGTAAGTCACTTTCTGTGTAGGTTTGTTCATAGCGTTGTTTAATATATATATGGGGTAACTAGTAGTTGGTCGTTGAGTTGTTAGTCCATGTAAAATTTCATGCGGTCCGTTAGTATGATCAATACGATGATTCTGTTTATGATTGTTAATATCTAAAGGATATCTTGTCATAGTTTTGTTGTTGTTATATAAAAGGGATACTTGTGTCAGGCGTTGGTCATTGTCATAAGTTGGACGTAAAGGTCGTCTAGTCAATACTATATTATTCTGCTCAGGTTTGGTGGTCGGATGTACGTGAATGTTAATGTTGAACTGGTAGTTAGGAGGTAAATTATCACTGCTTCCTTTATCGTCATCAGTCATGATGGGGTCATCTAAATAGTCGTCTGCGTAATGTACTTTTTTAATTTCGTCAGGGTATTTTAGATTTGTGTGTACAGCGTCAAGTCGGATGTCTTCGTTGTCATAGAGTCCTTGAGGTTGTTTATGTCCGTCGCGTATAACTATAAATTCGGATCCTTCGCTGTCTTCGTAAACGCCAAAATCCGCGTCATCATCTGTCAACTCTCCAGTCCATGTAGTAAGTTTGTCAGGTGTTTTCGTAACTGTGTCTAAATTAGGTTTGGTAGTATGTTTCTTTCTAGTTTGATTTGGTCGTTTTGTCGTTTGTTTCCTTCGTTTATTCTTGTTTTTCTTAGTTCGTGAGTCGTAGTCATCGTCGTAATAAAAGTCACTTAATGTATCCAAAATGTATTCGTCAATATTCCGTAATTTTTGTCCACTAGTATCATTAGTTTCGTTAGTTGGCTGAACCTTAGTCTCGTTTATATTTTTAGTGTGTAAGTCCTTGGATAAGAGTAACATGTCACTGTCTTTACCAAAAGTCGCTGAGTTATTTCTACTACCTGCTTCACGAAATTCGTCTAGAAAGTCTGTTGTATTACTTTTGTCTTTGTTACTAGTTTTTGTCAGTTCGGTCGTCGAGTTTTGTTTACGGCGTAGTAATAACACCGAATCGTTAACAGTTTTATATTTTTGTAAATTATTTATTTTAGAAGAAACAGTAATTTCAGATCTAATATTGGGAGACTTCTTCAGTTCCACGTTAATCAGTTCACTAATTTTCATGTTTTTCAAATTACGCATTAGAATTAGATTACTTGGCGAAAATGCTGGTTTGTCAGTGTTTTTCGCGTGTCTTTTGGTAAATATTTTCGACACTTCTATAGATTCCGCACCAAAATGTTCTAAATCTATAGATTCACTGTTTTCATGAACAGCAATAGGATTTTCACTATTTATTAAATTCAAGGCGTTCACAGTTTCTTGGAATCCTTTTTCAAAATCAAAATCTTCAGCTTCGTGTACAAACGTTGCCTGATTTTCATCAGGTCGTTTGAAAAATTCTGTGACAAGATCTTCATTATGCTGCTGAAAACTTTTTAAACCAAAATTACTACTAAAATCATTCGTATTAATGTTAACTGTGTTTCCTTCTTCAGCCCAAGATTCTAGATTTAAACCACTATTCTCACAACGTAATCTCTGGTTTTCATTATCATCACTTGCAAGAAACACAAATGGTTGTATATTGTGGATTTCGTTAATTGTACTACATATTATATGTGCAAACGTCACTTTTCTGATTTGTTGAAGTTGCGCTGGAGTAAACGATGATTCCAAATCTCCATTTTCGTACCAGAATCTATCACCTTTCTTATAATTTAGGAACTGTTGGGCTATTATACATGCGAAGACTGGTCCAACCATACCACCCTTCACTGGCTTTTCAGCTAGGCCCCCGGAATACAAGTCGATGTCGTCAACATGGGCATAAAGTGATTGAAATAATTTTAAAGTTTCTCCACGCATTACTTTCGATAAGTCTTCCCAGTCGTTAATTGGAGATAAACTACATGGTTGTCTCCAAGATGTGTAAGGCGGTATTCCGTGATCTCTACCTCTCTGAATATTAATTGCGGCTAAGTCCATACCGAAGGGAGCCTCACCAGATTGAAAAAGATGATTGGTGAGCTCATCCCCTATAAATTCATCGCGCATTTGTGTGGGTTGATTGGAAAGACCCAATATGAGTCGACCTAGTGATCCTTGACTCCAAATATTTTCTGGATTCTCATGTTCGTCGTGAATAGAAACATCTATAAATAATTGGTTTAGTGAAAATTGTGTAATTGATTAGAAACTTACTATTCCGTAATCTTTGGTGATTTATGGTGGCGCGAACGAAAGAATTCTGTACTAAGCTATGCCCGAAACGGAATGCAGCTGTGGAAAATGAATTCGCTGTTGCCGGATTTATTGCATGGTCATATGCTTTATAGTAACCCTTTGGTTGCAAATTTAGTTCGAATAATTCAATTACTTCTGGACCTACGATATCAAATTTTATGTTAAATACTTATTGCGTATAAATCGTCTTGTGTTGCTAATGTTGTTATTATCTTACCTAAAAGTACCGGCAAGAATTCTTTGTAAGTGATGTGCTGTATAAGAGCCCCTATAATACGTCTAGCTTCTTGATATAATTTCTCATCGCTCCAATGTGGATTCAAGGTTTGCAAAACTCCAGCTACTTGGTTGTGAAATCTTAACCAGATGGTATGCATAGCTGTTAAAGCAGGTTGTTCGCCAAATCTGGAATCACCGCCGAGAAAGCAGGAAGTGCTAATAGCGCCAGTTCGGCATATCTCTCCCTCAGGCGGATTAGGTGGAAAGTTATTTGAACCACGACGTCCATATTGTAATAAACCTATCGATACAAACATTGGATTTAAATCTCTTTAGCATCTTAAACAAGTTTGTTGAAGTCGCCTTTTGGATTAAATTTATTCAAGTATAGGTGCTTAGAATTTGAATGCTTAGAACTTGAACTTCTGGCGAAAACTGCTAATTACCATTGAGAGCATCGTCTAGTAGATTTATTTAGATTTTTTTTAAATCAAACTCTCTAAACGTTAATTTAAAATTTCTTGTGCACTGTTACTTGTCGTTAACTTTTTAAATAAACGCATAAACGTTAACAAGGAATAATAATGGATAGTTATATTAACTAAATACATCTAAACACAATGTTGATGCATAATATATTTAAGTTTATGCAACGTTGTGACTGATAATGCTTCAACATTTGTGGAACAGCTTCGAATCTGATTCATGTGTTTATTATTTACAACTCCGTTTACTAATGTAGAGTAATCCACCGGTAAAATTGCACCTGTGGTTGTATTCAGGTGATGATGATGATGAAATTATACAAGGTAGTCTATAAATAATAATGAAATATAGAAATGTAGCGTGAAATAGAGAAATCTAATAAGTATTTTACTTCATAATTTAAACTGAAGAAAAACTGTTGAGTTAACCGCCTGTTACAGCTTTCCGCAACGTTAATCAACTAATTTGTATTACCCATTGCTTACTTTTCCACGAAATTCGACGTTATTTCACGGTGCCCGAAATATTTTGCATAAGTTAGTATTGTCTCGAAAAGTAAAAGTGCTTTATATAAAATTTTATGCATCGAAATAAATATGAATTCATTCTTACGGTTCTACTTAATGCAATTAGAGGATTTGAATAGTAGGTTAATTATTGGTAGCGCATAGTTTTTGTACTAGTTTATAGGAATTTTATGTAATGTGGCCTTTACTGTAATTCTCCATACTCGGATAGTTAAAGGAGGAAAAAGGCATGATGAATAATGAAATAAATAGAGTAGCACTGTAAGAATTGTGTGTCAGGGTTTGCATAATACGTGAACAGATAAATAGTCACAATATAAATATACCTATTATGTATATATAGCAGAAGTTGCTGTAGTAATGCAATTTGTTCTTATAAATGATGGCTTAAAATAGAATTACATAAATAAACTCTTAAATAATACTAAAGTTTTAATAGAGGAGCTTTAGGCATATCAACGGTGTATTCCAGTGTTAACGTCAGTTATTGTTACTTTAGGTTGGAGATCTGGAGGCATATTTATTTCTAAATTAAGTGTAATTGTCGATTTTGAAATATCACAATCAATTTCACAATGAAAGGGTGTCTTTGTACCAATAATTCAGAAATGATTTTTGATCAATACTTTTGATTGAATCTCAAAATAGCAAGCTTTAGACCATAAATTCTATGCTTTATCCAAATTACCTGTTTGCGAAAGAACTTTAAGAACGCTGCAAAACATTGATGGGGAGGTTAAGAAATTTAGTATAGCCAGGCACAAAAATTATTGGAAACTTACATCAGGAACTTCGATGCAACCAACTTCATCAATAATTATATAGAGGTGCCTTAGTAGAAAGAATTAGAAATAATAAAATTTTGATATTCAATACGTATGTACTCAAATACCTATCATTATCATTACTATCATCATTATCAAAACTCGTGGTGGGTACATTGTGTTACTAGTTATCTGTTCTCTTTTATTACGATAATGCCTTTTAATCGGTTAAATTTAACATTCAAAAACTACACTGTATAATTCGTTTAGTTCGTCATACACGTAACACTCACCTCCTCTAAACGTCCTCAAAGATTCAGCTTTACGAACATCACTTCCATAAATCATCGATCCATCAATGTAGGAAGTTACTTGATTAATTTGTTCCCTCCAACCAAGGTCACAGTCGATTCTAGTTGCTGGGGCACTTCTTATGAATTCCATGCATCTCATGCCAAATCTTCCCATAAACCAATCGTTACGTGGCACTTGTATTGGCATACATTCAGGATGCTACATAAAACGAAACGATTAATTAATAAAATTTTGAAACTCTTATGTATCGGTATAATTTACCATAAATTCTGGCGGTAGAAGGCCAGTACTTCCAGGCAAGCAGCATCTCGGTACCGAATTATTGAATGCCCTAGATGTGGCTGTTGACGTTACATCATGATCGAGAAATTGACCCCATTGCATAAACATAAGCGTAATAGTTGGCACAGATCTGTTTTTGTCACGGTGGATCATTGTACTTATTTTGCGGGACGATGGTAGATTTCTGTTGAAAATTGAAAGTCTCGGGCTTTGTATGCCTAAATTAATGATAAATATGGTTAGAACACTATAGTAAGCAAATAGGGCAACACTTACCATCTTCGTATGTTGGTGGCAGAAATCTTTGCATTGGCGTCATAGATGCACCCTTCCATGGTTCGTTGACGTTATTACAAGTACCATCAGCAGTTCGATATCGCGTAGAGGGTAGGGCACATCGGGGTACACCTCGTAATGGACACTGTTTGTTTAATAGAGTTGTTTTTAAGTTATCACCAATATTCAAATTTTGCCTGCCTAAGTTGTGTGAGAATCTGGAAAGATAACTTAACTTGAAGTCAAAATACTCAAACAAATTATTTATATCACAACTTTCATAAACATTAGACGCATTATTATTACCATAGTGATTAACACTAAATGATATTTCAAAGAGTTGATGGTTATATAGTTAACAACAATTAGACCATGATATTCTATCCCCCACTTTCGATTTACCCAGTGTCACGGATTTCGTTACTGCAAGTGCAATCGTACTTTCTTTTCTCACGTAATTGACAATCAGTTCCGAATGGGGTCTGCTATAAACGTTAGGTCTTTAGCGATCGGTTTCCCCAACTACAATTTCTATGACCGGGATACTTCAGTTTATTTTCGTAACCGTTTAACTTTGTTTTATGATTTAAGTGACGCAACTTTATCCATTTTAATCGTAATTAATGCTTTAATACGTTTCTTTCAATTAACTCGACTCGAAATCTTCAATTTCTAATCGCCAGACTTCTACGATATTCAAGCTTAGATTTACATAGCAACAAATATAGTGTGCGGCGTACATCTGGTATACATACATATTTGCAGATTTCGAAACTAAATTAATAAAACTGCAATAGCACACTTTCTTCTCTTGCGATGTGGATGATATGAATCCAAGTATTTATTACAAATTTGCAACTTTCTTTTCTTGTAATTGCGGAATTGCATCTCTATTAATTTAGAGATCTTGCTGATAGGACATTATAGCATCAGGCAATATAGAATATCTACTTTATTATGAAGAAATATTAGTTTAGGAATTAGGCTACCAAGGCTCCGAAAATGATCTACGAATTGTGATTTCTAATAATGCATTTAAATATTTGGAGAAGATTTTTTTTGTCTTCCAATTAGACAAAGAAAAACAATCTTTAATTTACAGATGTGATCATAATTCGAAGTACAACCACCGAAATGAATTCGATTCTGAGTACTTCTAATCAAAAGATTAGCATATACATGAGGGTCTTCATCGCTCTCATAACGCATATTATGAATATTTAAAATTCCAGCGCAACTGAAGCCTGTTTCATCGGTAAACAAAATTAATGGCAGATAGTTTTGTGCTTTATTTTGCAACCACTCGCAAAATGGTAAATGCGGTAGGAAATCCTGTTCCAATAGGTGATGGATTTTTTGGAAACAAATTCACGATTGACATTCGGTACAGCTGCACTTATTCTTCCGGTGCTTATTCTAGGATTGTTTTCTACTATTTGCAAAATAGCTTCTCCATTTGCAACAGTACGATGAGTTCTGTTAATCCCAGATTCATATTTTGGTTTCTTAGAGCAACCATCCTCCCCCAAACGCCTATGGACGTCAATAAATGTCCTAATTTTAGGAACTTGCCTTAATGGGTATTTGTCTCGATAGATGCGTTGAGTTTCGAATGAATTTGAACGAGCTTCGCCGTAACACATGATCATGTCCCTGTGTTCCATAAGAGTATAGCGCACCATTTTGAACAAAAACTTTCAATAAACTAAGTTAATATTGCTTTCACATTTACCAAATGTTTTGCTTCATGAGAGAATATTTTTTATTGTCTAGGTAAAACTAAAATAAAAAAAAACAATATCAAAACGGTTTGTAACTTGAAAGCAAAAAGCATTCGTGTGAACTTTTTTTGAATAGGACTAGATAGAATGTAGAAATAATATAGAGTAACAAAAGGGTATTAGCACCTGGTAATATAGTTCATGATCGTTTGCAGAAATGTCTAAATGGATAAACTTTGCGCAAGACAAGCTAACAGTCATTTAGATTATCCGTGATTTTTATTTTAGTGCTGACAAAATTGGATTTGACAAAAAGATGTAATTTAACCATATCTAGTTAGTCTAATACCAAATCGTTGAGAAAATGTTTTGGAAACTTTCACACATATTTGCTCTCTACCTTGTTAGTTTTGCTTCATCCATACATAATCATAAAAATAAAGTCAATATTCGACAGATATTTTAATGAGTATTATGATTTAAAGGTACCCGAAGATGTATTTGGCCTTATTATGGAGCCCAGTTACCTAATTATTAATATATGTATGGTCAAATGTGGTAACCACAGATACTCCTCATTTCGATTCCTTTTTTCAACCTAATTCAAATGTGTATTAATCAACATTCTATTCATGAGCTAACAAGAATTACAGGTACTTTTATTTCATTGTTTGGAATTATATTAACAAATAATACTGACATGATAAGCCATGTACAGGTAGAACCTGTTTGTAGTGTTATATTTTTGATACAAGAGATTTTAACGAAGAACTGTCATTTTCAAACAATGTAATCACTTCTGCACTTGATTATAGCATGCTCCATAAAAGCTAACCATGAATAACTGACACAATTGACTCAATGCTTAGATTGCATAAACTTCAAGCAATGATAATAATTCTTATGGTTATAAAAGCTTTAGAAACGTAACATAACTTAATGATACAAGGTAAGAAAAATTAGCAGTAAAGCAATAATATATAAATAATAATATAAAATACAATCAGACTAACAAGCCATTATCATTTAAATTTATGTTCTTGTGACCTAAAAATAATAAAGATGATTATACTCTGTTAGTGGAAACATCCTCTAATTACATTATTCACTACCAATGTTGGGGTTCAATAACGTGAGTTTAGTGAGGCTGTAATTATTTCTTTCCCTTCGACAATATCTAGAAATTGGAAATAATTCTACCATCTTACAACATTGTAATACCAATAGCGCATACATTCAATTGTGTTTGTCGTGTAAATTGCTTACATCCGTATCTTATGTTTGTAATCAATAATGATGCGCTTTCTAATTAATATAAAAGCAAATACTCCGTATTCAATTACTATAGATTCATTTAATTACTAAATACGTATATACTATACGTATACGTTAATCTATAATTTTTATGTATATATAAATTATTAGTAAAACAATGTGTTTGTGGAGCAACGAACTGAAATGATATTTTTTTTATTTCCTGGCAATTGTCCTGGTTTTAACTTCGCCTATGTTCACTGTTTGCATCAATGAGCACTAGATGTTACAAAATTTCCTGTTTCATATGTTTCCCGTTTTCGGAAACCATTTATACGTAAATAACAGGAAACCCACAAAACCATTTTGTGATTTATATAGATTGAGAATTAATTTCGAGCATATAAGTACTTTGTTTTATGCCTTTATGTAAGTGTGAGTTTGGTGTATTCGAGCATATTACATACATATATGTACATAAATCTTTAGTTCGTTTGGTGTTTTATTAATGAATAGTATTAAATTCAAATTGAGAGATTTCTTATGCAAGAAGAATAAGGAGGATATTTGGCTTAAATAAATGACCAACATTTATCTAGATATATCGATACAATCACATGATTATGAATACCAATACAATATATTTTATTATACTAAACGTTTTATTACATATGATTGCGTTTCCAATATATTTCTTACATTAGAACTGCCATGACCTACTTATTTTTAATATATCGTAATATTTTTTTAAGTATATTGATGCAGAGAGTATATTATTCTGCGTGCTTCATCAATATGTATATGTAGGTAGTAAGTATATCTGAAAATTGAGTTTACTCTATCTACCAGGTCTATTCAAAAATTAATTATATTATACGTCAAAGTAATTTATTTGATATATGCATGTATGTAAGTATGTACATAATTTACTTAAATATTGGATTGTGGTTATATATTTGCGTAATGATTTTGTTAAATTTAACCTTAATGAATTTTTTTGTTCATATGTATCTGTTATCATTAAAGCAACGAAATTAAAGCAGCATCCAGGTGCCAGCAAAAAGAGGAATGGATATCGTCAGATATGCGAAAGACATACAGTAAACAGCGCAAGACAGAACGAATAGACGCAATATGTAACATATTTTACGTTATTATTGGTGTTAAATACGATCTGCGAGAAGTATTAGAGACCTGAACTTGCTCGGTTAAACATTTGTAACATAGCATCAGTTTCCAGAATCTTTGTTGTGTGATAAATGCAATGCGAGCAACAAAAATTCAAGCTGGCCAAAAGTTTTTAATATGGTGAAACGAACATATACATAAGCGTAGGATTAATCAACATAACCTATCATTATCATGTAAATAGACAAATGACAGACTAATACACTACTTGACAGCAAATTCAAATGCATTATGGGCGGGTCTAATTAGAAGATAGTTTTGATAAAATTAGAAACAAATATGGAACAAGCATGCCTCAATATTTGTTGCTTGCACTGTACAATGCGAACGACTAAGTTTGAAGCTTGCCAATGTTTGTGAATATGGTGAAATGAACTATACATAGGCGTAGAAATAATCAAGGTAACCTTTCATTGTCATATAAATATACTAATAAATTGATAGACTAATACACTACTTGACATCAAATTTAAATGCATTATGGGTAAAAGTCTAATTAGAAGATAGTTTTGATAAAATTAGAAACAAATATAGAACCAGCATGCCATAATGTTTGTTGCTTGCACTGTACAATGCGAGCAATTAAGCTTGAAGCGTGCCAATTTTATAAAACAAGCGATATTTATCGTTGATCTCGTGGAGCATACTATGTGTTGTCTGATTTTTTCCCGATTTAGCTATTACAGCAAGCGTAACGAACACCAACCAAGCCTTGATTTCAATGGAAATTACGAAAAATCAACTATTCCAGAGGTATCAAAATATTTTTCTAAGTAGTTAAAGATGATTGATAATGGTGATTTTCCAAACAAACTTTGTATCTGTTTCTACCATTTAAATATTCAACACTTTTATATTTGCTTTCTCACTTGTTATTTCTAATTGTATGGCACGAACGCCCACGGATCTAGTCGTGATGGTAGATAATATAAATATCGCGTGTTAAGTGCTACCTTTAAATTGATCTAATGAGTCGAGCTTGTTTCCACATGCCTAGTGTAGAAGAAAAAATATTCCAAAATGTTAGACTAATTACATTCAAAATATTCTACGAATAAAAGAAATTCTTTGCTTATAGAATTAAACATTGATAAAGTATGTAAATACTCGTATGTTGTACCCCTTTGCTAATAGTCACCACGTAAACTCCCTCTTACTTTTCTTTATAATTCCTGTGATTTCTAACTTATTGTCAATGTACGAGGGCTAGCTGAATTTTTTTCCAGAAGCGGCAGAGCAAGAGCAACCTTTTTTATGGCAACTGTCAAAATTTCAAACGTCTACTGTCAGTAGTTGTTGTCTGTTGTGTGTTTTGTGCATTGAACTGTATACTATACGTAACTGGAACGGCATCGCTCGTAAACAGTTGTTGCCAGGGGTCGTGGCAAAATTTTGTATGAGAGAGACGGATAGAGGTGAGTATACCGCTTCTTGTCTGTTTCACGTGGGTTTAGGGTGTTGTATACTACGTTAGATATATTTTGTGTATTTTTGTTAAAAATTCACTGTTTATTCGTTTACAAATATGGTTGCGAGTTGTGTGGCATGTAAGTACAATAATTTGCATAATAAGAATAGTAATATTCAGTTTCATGCGTAAGTTTCAATAACATTTGTTAACCTAACCTTCCCTGCATGTAAAC
>SMLS01060433.1:0-12088 GCA_004785975.1 Popillia japonica
TTTCGCGAATTCAATTTTTGCTGCGTTTATATACAATTATAAACTGCATAGCTTTGTGCATTTTTCAATAGTTAATTAAACTTCAATGCTGCGGAAAACTGTACGTCAATCACTAACGTATTATTCAGTTCACTACAGATAAAACATTCTGTCAGCGTTCGTTATAATTAATTTTTGACGTGTTTAAGAGGGTTTAGTGTAGAACGAAAAATTATATTGCAATTTAGTGCAACTTATCTCTACATAAAGTTATATTTTTTTCTTTTATGTCGTTTAGTGAAATTTAAATTATGCTAGAGTTTATTTCATGAAAGATAGACTTTAAATTATTTAGTACTAATTCCACTCACTAACTTTACTCGAAGAGTTACATCCATACTTAATCAGCCTCCTACTATACTTTAATATATTCCACTGAAGATAACCTTTTCACTAAAAAAAGGAAAAGAAAAAATACTCCCAAAAAGGAAGTAAATAACCTGATATCTAAATTGAAACGCTTTAATGTTTTTCTATTTACCATATATACACAAATTCTCGTTATTTTCACGTCCCCGCGGACCGCAGAGAGGGAATATTGAAATGTATGCCGTTAGATACACATTTAAATCATAAGTAAATAAATTATGAAATGCGGCTCCCAATAGGGAGTTGGCGGTAGTGTAGGTGGATGTTCTGGTGTTGCTTCTCGCACCTTCCTCATCCACTCTATTTATTTTTTCCTTTCTCACTTTTCCATTCCTGATAATGTCGTTCTCGTGGAGCGAAAAAAAGGAACCCGGGAACGAGTTACGGCGGTCCCCGTAGATGTTTATCGGTGAAATTGCGGCGATCCTCGCGCTTTTCTTCTTTTTTTTTGTTCAAAAATGGTTCTGCGACAACATGAAAAAGGATTCGCGAATAAATTCTCCGCAAAGGAGTCGGTGTGTAGGAATCTTTCGGAGATTAGAGAAATGATAGCGGTTGTGATAGGAGTAATAGTCTCAATCATGGAAGGAGCAGATATTTCTTAAACATTATTGGAAAAGTATGTACATATATCTGAGTAACAAGTCATCAACAACAATGTCGGAGCAACTTGATCTATTCGAATCCCATGCTTGTATGAGTTAGTTGAATGTAATAAAGTGTTAGTAGAAGGTAAATAGCAGGGCGACCAACATTAACAACACGATACGAATTTTTCCTCATTTATGCATCCATTAGTTCTAATTATTGAGGTATTTAGTATCTAACACAGTCAAAATTGGAAAGTTTCTTATAATTAGCGATTCTCTTAGTTTCTTAGAAGCTTTAAAAAAGTCAATAGTAAGAATTCTGTCTTGTGTATTATGGGATATAACAGAAGTAATACATGAGTCTCTGTCGCAACCACTTTCAATAGTTTTTATCTGAATTTATGGTAATAAGAGCATTGTTGGTAAAGATAAAGAAAATACTTTCAGATTGGCGGACTTGGTGGCCAAATTCCGTCAGACAAACCATGCTATAGTATACTTTCTTTCAAGATTTCAAAAAAGACTCTGTTGTTCCCTTTAACAGATTTCGCATTTGACATTATGCCTGTAAAGCACATCTACATGGGATTAGTGCAAAAGATTTTCTTCTGGTAATTACCGGCAAGATCTTGGAACAATCAACCACAAATTATTTGGTGTAGCTTATATGTGAAAGAAGGTCCTTTTCCACCACATCATATCAGTTGTTACTCTTTGATTCTAGGCTTCATTTGCCGAAACAGTGCTAGAATTGAGATATATCATTTAGAGACTTGATTTAATCTGAAGTCTGATCATTTCGGAAGTTTACTGTGGATTAATTTAAATTAAACGAAGACCAACATCCTATTGTAGAAGAAGAAGAAAAAGACTAACATTACCAACATCCAGGGATGATCAATACCTCCTACAATTTGCATATAGAAGTCGCCTTTAAATGCGACCAATAAAATTAGTTGTAGTTTATTCATATCAAAACAATTTATAGCAAAGGTTTCATTTTCAAAAGAAAATATACGAGAAAATGTAGCTGGTGCAAAGGAACAAAATCTGGTGTAAGGTGTAATTCAATACTGCACCATACTACACTTTACCAGTAGAATAGGACCCTAATTTTTGTGTATGTAAATTAATTAAATAACTTACTTTTAGGCATTCTAATATAAATTTACTAAATTCTAAATTTATTTGAGATTAGATACCACTGGATATAGAGTTCAGTTACAGTGGTTACCAACGTACGACCTTACCCTCTCTCTTCTTCTAAATTAGACATGTAGAGAGCAAAACCTTTCAACATGACGTAAAATTGCTTAAAGACAATAATATTCTTCACTAGTACCTGGTACAAACTTGTGAAAAGCAATTGTTATGGATTTGTTAATAATCTGCTATTCAGGTCCTTTGCTGTCATAGAACGCTATTCGAGTTAAGCTTCTGGTTAGCTATGCTTCTTATCGAAAATCAGATTTTCGAATTGGACACTTCCCAAAGAAACAGCATTGTGAACAAAATCTGTGTTTATGTGGTTTGGCCACAAAATAATTGTCGTGGAGCCGTGGAAAATCCCTACAAATCCCTATTCTATTTACAGAAAATAGTTTGTATGTTTATTGGATCTAGCCCGTACCAACAGTCAGAACCCAATTATTATTCGTTATGGTAGTCGATTTATGATATCTATCTATTTACGCATAATTCGCCTGGCAGATTTTCATTATTACATACATAGTTTGGTTCCACTTAGTGTTGATGGGATCAAAATTGTGTACACGACATTTGCAACAGAATTTGGACGAGCGGTAACTGAGCTGAGGATTGGACAACCTTTGCATTCATGTCAATTCACAAAAAGGTGTTAACAAAAAAATGTGCGAACTACCACACTATTTCTGTGGTCTCACATTGAAGTAAAATTTTGCTCAGAATAATAGACAGGAGACTACAGCACTGTCTATCTATTTTGTGATAACCAAATCCCTCCCGAAAAGCAAGATTTGTCAGGAGAGGAGGTCCTAGGGACCAAATATTCAACATTTGACAACTAATTGGGAAATGCTTCGTAGCGTACAAGAAGGCGTTTCATTGTGTCGGGTGGAGTAGTCTTTGAACTGTACTAAGCAACTTATACAATAGTAACCTATCTATTGTGAACCTCAAGAGAAGAACATCAGACATCTTTAATGTACAGAGAGGGGTCCGCCAAGGATGCATTGTGTCGCCAAGGCTATTCAACACTTACGGTGAATAGATAATGAGACGAGCCCTTGGGAACGTTAGAGCAGCAATATCCATTAACAGAAGAACGATAAATAATCTCTGATATGCGGATGACACAACTTTGATAACAAAGGATGAAGACCAGATGACGATACTCTTTGCTTTGGTCAATAACGAAAGTCATGATCTAGGTCTTCAAATGACTCTAACGAAAACCAAGCTTATAATAATTGACAGGAGCAGTACCATAGAGCTAAGAAACAAAACAGACTAGAAGTAGTAACCGATTGAAGCTGAGATAGGAAGACGGATAACATTAGCCAGAACAGCAATGTCGAACCTAACCTAAAGGTTTGGATGGATAGATTCATAGCCAAAAATATATTTTCATATGCATTCGAGATGTGGAGTTAGCGAAGAATGCTTTGCACACCCTGGGTTACACATCCAACCAATGTGTCAATACTGGATGAGCTGATGATCATATATCGACTGTCCACTATTTGCCGCCGACGCATCCTTGCGTATTTTGGACATATGAGTCGGCTAGAATATCCCAATTTGGAGCAACTGATTGTCCAGGGCAAGGTCGAAGGCAAAAGAATTAGGGACTGAGCGATGGGCAGATCAGATTAAATAGATCACACGACGGTTTCTTCAGAGAATCTTGAGAGAAACCGAAGACCAAATTCACACATTTATGGGTTTTTCAGACTGCTTAAAAGCACTTTAGAGAGTGGTTAGTTGGAATTACTAATGCCGTGTTTGCTCCTGTATAGCCGTTGTACAATTTAGACGCGTTAGCTTCATGGCAAGGAATAAATTAGTGAACCATTTAGTAAGTACTGCCTATCCTAAGGGCAAGGCCGAAGGCAAAAGAATTAGGGGCTGAGCCATGGGCAGATCAGATTAAAGATATCACACGATGCTTTCCTCAAAGAGTCTTGAGAGAAACCGAAGACCAAATTCACACATTTATTGGTTTTCCAGACTGCTTAAAAGCACTTTAGAGAGTGTTTAGTTGGAATTACTGATTAATTAGTGAACCATTTAGTAAGTACTGCCTATCTTTTATGCTTCTATTTTTTTGGTGTTTTATGCAGAATTAGTTGAAGAGCAATCATGGTTTCCAGACGTATTGTAGCTAAAGACGTATCGCTACTATGTTATATACAATAATACAACATACAAAACATTGAAGTGTGATGCATATTTCACCGTTCAACGCTTCTAATTTTGTTCAAAAAAGACAAACTTCAGTTAAAGTCAAAACAATATCAAAAATTTTATAACTTGCAGCAAAAGTCGTATCATTGTCTTGAACACCGATTTGCCGTAAACAATTTCACTAATATTGATAGAAGACAACAACAATATTATTTTGGCAGCATCCAGTTTAGGTTACAAAAGGTTTACCACCTTATCTTACAAGTACAAATAAAATATAGTCCATGGAATATCATGAATAAATTTGTAAATTTCTTAATCGAAAAGTTGAATGAGATTACCGGTAGTAAAGCGATAGCACATGTAGTCCAGGTTGGCGGAAAAGTGCCATAGCAATTCCACCGGAACGATTACTAAACACCACCTCACAGGAAATCCCTATCTAAATCTTCAATTAGATCCACCTAGGCGATTTCCTTATCGGCTTTCGGATGTCGTATATCCGATAGGGCGTCCGTCCCAATAAGATTGCCGGACCCTATTAATACCACTCCTTCTAATCTTCGGCTGCCGGTCTCCAACTTAACGCCTGTCCGCCGGTTCCTCTATCTTGTCCGCGTCGGAAATATTTAACCGTGAAAACCGACTCCGCAAGATGTCTAAGTTGGTAGGGTGACCGGATTCCTCTTTGCCGGCAATCTAAGATGCGACGCTATCCCGGACTGAGAAAGGTCCGCCTGATTGATGGTCTGCTTTGCTTACGAAGAGAGATGTATGTGTGCGGTATAATCATGGAGACACTACAAAGCCGCGTACGGCATCTTTGTTGTTAATGATACGCGCGGAGTGGTCTACCGCTTCCGGCTTTCACTTTGGTAAGTTCGGTAAGTGGTGTTACGTGGGCGTTTGATACTGAGGAACCTTGCGATTATACGGGGAGCCAGGACCTCGTTGTTTGACGCCACAAAAAAAAACTGAGGGAAATGCCAGGGCGGGATCCTTTAATGGTAATAATGTTGAAAGTTTGATGAAACTATAACGTCAGCCCTATTATGCCTCGAGGGCAACTTGGCGACAGAGGCAGACGGCGCAGCTGTTAGGTTCTGGTATTATTATTGAAGTTAGCGGTAATTAACGTTTTTGCTATTGTATCCTTCTTCGCCTTATCCGTATCTTAATAACTCGATGAAACTAAGCTACGGCGTAGTTTTTTCTATAGTTTCATTGCTTAGAGTTGTGAACTGTACAAGAAATTTAGAAAGTTTGGAATCTCGTCGAAGCATTTCTGGACAGTACAATACATTATTACCATTCCGAGAAGGAATACCTGTCGTCATAGTGCTGCTACTAGAATTAAGTGCTGGTATAACGGTTGTGTTAAATGACAAAGCAGTTATCTATAGAGACAAGTATATATACCGACAATAGAGTGCTGCATGCAAGTAGGACTGGTAAATATTCAATTCATGAACACAGAATAATGGAAATGCAATGGATAAAGTAGCCGAAAATATAAACTCAATAGTGGTCTACCGCACGAGTCAGTCTTGGCACCTTTACTTTTTAAAATATACATCTACCACCCACCAACTACCATCTCAAAAAAAATATTTAGCTACGCAGATGACAGTTTTGATGTGTCAGTATACAGGTTTTCGGTCGTCCGAGGGTGTTTTCTCAAGCGATCCAGAAAAAGTTGACGAAGTCTTTACAAATTAGCAGCTAAAGCCCAACATCAGAAAAACAGAGTTTGCTTATTTTCAGCAACAGACAAGCCCAGTACAAAAGCGATACTTAAGGGTCAAGTTGTTGCGTACGAAGTATGGCAATTAAATTCCGAGAATTTAGTTGTGATGTACGAACTGGCAACACTGCATGCCTGGCACACATGCTCATGGTTAGAGTGGTCCTTTCTCTCAGGCGCAGAGAAAAGTTTATGATAATCGGACGTGTGATCCGTTTTTCACGGCTGTTCGAGTTTTTAACTCGGTCGTAGAAATGATTGAAAAACCTGCAGAAATTTTAATGAAAATTACGTCAGGTGATGAATCCTGGATATTCGAATATGATTCCGAGACCAGTAGACAAAGCCTATAGTTAGTGGAAGAGGATGGGGATGCCTAACAAAAGCAAGGATGTCAAAATGACGGCTGAAGGCAATGCTGATCATTTTCTTCGATATTCATGGGATTATTCATCAGGAATACGTCGCTGAGGGCCAGGACAGTGACTGGTAAGTTTTATGTTGAAGTCTTGGAGCGGCTGCGGCAGTATGTTGTCCGTAAACCACCCGAACTGGCTGTAAGTGGCTGGCTCTTGCACCACGATAATGCACCGAGTTATTCCTCCTTGATTGTGAGTGATTATTTGGCGGAAAAAAATATTCCAACGTTACCGCATCTTCCATACAACCCCGATTTGGCCCCTCCCCATAACTTTGTCCTATTCCCTCAAATGAAGAGTTGCCTTAAAGGAAGCCACCATGGCAGCGTAGTGGCCGTCAAGGAGGCTGCAATCGTCGGCTTAAAAGGCCAAACTGCAGATGACTATCAAGGCTGCTTCCAATCATGGGACAAACGTTGGAAACGTTGTTTTGAGTTAGGAGGGGATTACTGTGAAGGCTGCTAATAAAGCAGCCGGCAAACTTAAAGCCCGAAATAATATTTTGCAGGAAATATCTGCAAGCTGTTGGAGAGCAGATGCGACTATCCTTAGAACCTCTGCACTGGGCAGAGTTTTGCCGTCCTCAATGGCTAAACAGTGCTCACATTAACCTTGTTGACATCCAACTCGACGGACACAGTGCTGGCTACCATTGCAGCTCTTCAATTGCGATGCAGAACCTTGCTGTTGATGGAATAGCGGAAGTGCTGTATTAAAACCTTGCTCCCTTTTCATCAGAACTGCTTAGATAGAACCGCCAGGATAAAGTGAAGAAAGTTTTAGCCAACAACACACTGGTAGGGTTTCAACTCTGTTGATATCCAACATTATACTAGATCCAACAGAACACCCTTGTGAGTGTGATCTTATCAGATGGGAGTGGGCGGCTCTCAACCACATCTGAATCAACCACGGCAGGACTCAATGCTGGATACACAAATGGAAACATGGTTGGTGATTTCGGTTGCAGATGCGAGTATCTTTTTCAGACGCCTCAGCATATTATCGGCAGAAATTTTTTTTTACTTGACAATGGAACTAGTCTTACAGAATCTCCACGTACTTCAGAATTTTAGTGTGAGTTAACACGTTCTACTCAGCTAGTATGAGAATAATAAATCACCAATATCCAGAAATGGCAACGAATTTGGTCATAACATTCGCATTATTGAGCAATTTCTATTCATTTTCACCACCCTTTATGCGTTAAAAAATAAACCGCGTAATGTATATTTCTTGGCAGTAAAATCTGAAAAATACCCGTCCTAAATCTATCTGGATTCGCACATATCCTGTACTCTAAAGGACATACACATATAGCACGACAACGTTTAGATTTGGAGACTAAAACTGCCTTTCGCGACATTTACACAACGCTTATTCCGTCAAATTTATAGCGTGCGTATATCCAGAAACCGTGTTCCTTCGACGGGGGAAGGTTTATTTTAATACCCGTATTACCCGTAAAACCTTGAGGAAGATGGGTATATAGGTACAACTCCGGGATATTACCGTGCCCTAACACGCATCAGCTTTCATGTTTTTACCGTTTCGAACGGGCGTTACGGTTTGAATTTACGACCGAAAAGGCGATTTCGAATTAGGGGGTTAGCGATAGGTGGGTGGCGGTCGGGCCCTGATTTCCAATAAGGCCACTTCAGTTTTTTTTTATTCCACCTGAGGGGTAGAGTTGGTTGCGCTGCGTGGGACACCCGCCGAAAACTTCGACGGTGATAGAGAAAAAATGAAACAAGTTGGAAGCCCTCTCTTCCTGTGACCTTCCTCGCCTATATTCAACGCTCGCACATACCCCTCGGGGTAGAAATCTCGGTATAACCGAATTTCTTTTTTTTTTTTGAGGATTCGGGGGGAGTTAATTTATATATCTACTGGCGATGTCGAGAAGTTTCTTTCCTTTCGTGATTTAACGGTCCAATTCTTGGGATTTTTTTTATTTATTAAATGGAAATTTTATCATATAAAATATGGAAGGAAATTTTCTTTTTCTGGATTTCTTTTAAATTATGAACGAAAGTCCGACCACGGTCACGAAAAGATCAGTTTTGAATATGGGCGAAGATAGGGCAGCGGAGAATGCCCTATCTCCGAAATGAAAATCAGGTTGAACAATGAAAATGTTCTTGATTAATCTTTTGTTTTATCTAACAAAAGTCATATCAATAAATTTACTTTGCATTAAAGAGGAAGTGATAAAGAATCATATGGAGAAACCATCAGGCTGAGGAGAAGGAATCTTGAAGAGCCTGCATGAAAATTCATTAGTGAAAATTCCATCTAATTGGCAAAGTTCGAAAACCAACGTTCCAACCAAGGAGCTCCTTTGGTTATATCAACATATTTGTCTGATCTGATCTCGTTCCTAGACCATTGTTCTAATGGGAATTGACTTATTGACGTACGACACTATAAAATGCTTGACATTCCTATAAGACACCACACAGTAGTCTTGATAAGCAGGAATTGGTTGTGTAGGAAGTCTAAGAGGGCGGAGAAAATTTCTATCTGACTGCAAGATAGGACAGGAAGGAGCAGAGCTGCTTTTGGATCCAATACCTAGATGAATCCAGACTAGGTAAGTTGCTTTGTGCAAGTATAATCAGATTGTAAGGACTGAATTGCCAGGATTGGGTTGCTGTTTGAGATGAAGCCACTTATGGCTAGAAAAATTGACTCTTTCTACCACGCCAGTTTTGAACAAAATTTCCTTCAAATATCCAAAATGAGAGATACAATCTGTTGCAAACAATGGAGTTGATTCAACGTAGAACTTATGTTAGTGTTCTTTAGAGGTGACTATGTGATCCACTTGGTGCCCAGTAGGTGAATCATAGAGAATATTACATATTCGGGCAATATACCACCGTACATCAAACAGAAATATACTAGCAATGGAGACATGTGCCGGAAGACAACTGGTTAGGGTTTGGCTAATTCATATCCTATCGAATAGCCCGACGGACCCTAAAAACATTAGGATCCCGTCAGATAACCGTGAAACTAGCTTTGGACCACTTGGAAAATCTAAGAACCTAAGAAGTTACTTTGGTATGAGTGCTGGGACATAAGGACATACCAGGTAACGAATTAGTAAATAAGCTGACAAGACAATGTTCTGTAACAGTATTCACTGGACCGGAATCGGGTTAGGTGTTCACTGAGATTGCAATTGTTGGGACCAATCTGCTTACTAACAGGTCTACTGGAAGGGGATTTAGCATACAGGCTATTAAACCTGGTAAAACGGTCTGGACCTGTTTATGTAAAAAAATCACTTGAAACGAAATAGTACAATAGATCATAGGCCGCTATATTAAGGAGATGATGTAAATATCTGATTCATATCTAGTGACCAATCACATCGAATCAAATGTTTATAACCCATTGCAGCTACCAATCAATTTAAATTGATATTTCTGAGTCCAACAGTGAAGCTTAGGAAGATACAAACTATAGAAGGTAGGTATAGCAGATTTCTACAACACCAAGTTCAATTTTGGAGAGAACTGAACAACAAATCCAGACAGAAGAGTTTGACTTATCCCGTTGTGGACATGTAGTTTTCAGTTCTTCTAATTGGTGTTTGAAAAATAAATTAGGCACAAGCCTGGTCAGTAGGCACCAATCAGATGATGAGTTAAAACTTGTACGTTTTATTAGGTATGGCGGCAATTGTTCCACTTCCCACCACTCGTACATTCGGTAGCTGTCGGTAACCAATCCAAATGACTCTGACTAATATGGCGCGGAATTGGAATTAGCTGTTGTGATTTAACTGATAACTGTTGCGATTTAAACTGCTAACTGTTATGATTGAATTGCTACCTGTTATGATTGAATCGTTTTCAACGGCTACTAGCTGTTTTAGTAACAGGTAGCGTCTCAAACAGTTAGCGGTTTAAACCACAACAGCTAGCAATTGAATCACAATAGCTAATTCAAATCTCACGCCATATTGGTGATAGTCATTTGGATTGGTCGCCGACACCTACCGAAGGTAGGAGTGGCGGAGGGTGGACCAAGGGCCACCATACCTAGTCGTTTTCATTTACAGATTCATTCAACAAACATTAAAATTTCACTGCAGGTACCTATGTAGTTAATCGCTTTAAAAATAATAATATTGTCAAATAATTAAGAAGAGAGGTCCCAAATTGGAATCGCGTGAAACTCCTGATGGAATAATTATTTTATCAGATCAAAATTCCCCGTTTGAAATACTAAACTTGCCATCAACTAAATACAACTAAAACAAGGCTGTAATTGCGTACATACTGCATAAGGTGACCTAAATTCTCGGCCAGTCCTCATAGATTAAGATCGTTATCTCTGCAGAAGGCTCGAGGAAATAGCTGATGTTTATATTTCTGCAAGCTATAACAAGTTCGTAACGTTCCACTGACATTGCCCCCGTTCGCTATTTATGACGAGCGTAAACGTAAATGCAATTTTCTGCTAAATCTACATTACGTAAATACACTGGTACATGCTAAGCGGTACGAATAAATTGAATAGTTTCCATGACCATTAAATATGACTACTTTTAAATCCCTTTTTGCATTTCATGAATAAATTTGAATCTCTAAAAACTCCGGGAGTGTTATCCGGGACCCGGAGACACTCTAGCGAAAAATGTCGCCAGCATGATATTGGACATTTAAGCGTGGACCCGTTTTTACACAAGCTAGCCGGAAACTGGGGGAACACCGTTAGGGCTAAAAGAAAAAGAGGAAGGGAAGGACGATTTTTCTGCTTCGTAGAAAATTCGAAGCACCGCCTACTTCTACTGCGGGATGGCTACGATGTCCACGACAAAAGAGATGTATTACGAGATACAGACTTAAAACGGATTTCTGGCGGGGTTGGTTTGTTGTAGAATGGGTGGTAAGAGGAAAACAACGCGAAAGATGTAAAGTTTTCGTTTTAAACCTGGAAAGTGTTGTACGGGCGAACGAGAGCTAAGATCTACGCGAGATGGCAGTTTTATGTTCGTGTGTTACCTTCGAAATATTAACGCTATTCGTTTTGTTCGTGAGTGTGACAAATTGTAAAGGGAGGGTTATGGCTCTTTATCTGAGAATCTGTTCTTTTCGGCTTTAAAGGTGTTAGAAAAGATTCCTTTTGATAGTTTGATTTGATGTTTGACAGTAGTCTATATAATGCCGGTTTCGGACCACATAATTTTGAATGTACAAATTTATATCATTATAACTTATTTTATCATCAATATCGATAAATAATGTTTGTTTGTCTAACTTTAAGGGGGCCCCATTTTGTGTCTCCCCTATATTATTATAATTTTTAATATCATCTTTATCAACATGAAAATATTTTATCATCCATATCAACATGTCTTTGTGAACGTAAGCATGTATATAAAACGTAACGTCAAATGTAACGGTGAACACTGAACGTAACGTCAATGGTAACGTGAAACGTAAACATTGAATGTAATATAAACGTAATAATTCAAGTAACATAATGTCCAGTATCAAAATTATAAATGTGTTAATAATTTTTTT